>BMAW01085183.1:0-12901 GCA_019974015.1 Nephila pilipes | reverse complement strand
CACACACACACACACACACACACATATATATATATAAGAGCAGGGGGTTCAAATGAAAAGGTGCGAAATGACACTGTGGATATAAATAAAGTCTTTATTCAAAGTATACACCATAAACCTGAACAAAATGATTCTAGTGATTAACGAAACGAAGGATTCCTTCCTAAAATTCCAGAGACAGTGACAAGATCCTGTCCTTCACAGTGTTCTTGAGTTCGTCGTCTGAGTGAAAGCTCTTCAATTTCAGATGTTTTTCCAGGAGACTTAACACAAGGAAATCACAGGGTCCGGACTGTAGGGCGGATGGTCAAGCTGCTCCCACTTGGCCTGTTCCGCGTGTGTCCCTGGAGATGTGTGGACTCGCGTTATCATGAATCAATACCTCACCCTCCATGAGCGGATTTGTATTTAATGGACCTGCATAGACTACGGAGTGTTTCACAATACACATAGGAAATAATAGTTCTGTGCTCCATGAATTAAACAAATAGCGGACTTAGGACGTCGAAAAAGGCGGTAAGCAACATCTTGCTTACTGACGCCACGACCTTGAACTTTTTAGGAGGAGGTAACGCCGTATGCTTGCACTGCAAACTCTGTTCCACTTTTTCTCTGAGACGTAGTGATGACACCAGTTCTCATTAGCTGTGAAGATTTACTCCAAGAAAGCTGGGTTATTTATGATAACGAAACAGATGTTGAAGTGCTAGCCCCATTTTCAGTTCCTTTTGCTGGTCGGTGAGCTGCTTCGAGGCCCACTGCACTCTCATCTTTCGATAACGCAATCTATCATGAATAATTGACCGAACTGTTCTAACCCTGACATATACCTTTCCTGCCAACATTCGCATTGTGACACGCAGATTACATCTCAATCTTTCGTCCACCTTCTCCATGAGTTTGGCCGTGATGACTGCGTTTGCCTGGCTTGGTCTAAAGTCATCAACCAAATTCTCACACCTGCACAAGAATGGACACTCCCTTTCCTCCCTGACTTGTGAAACAAACAGTAATACCCGTATGCGTTCACCATCCGGGGATGTAAAGAAGCTGGTTTAAAACCTTCCACTGCCAGAAATCGAATAACTCCTCGTGGCTCCTCAATCATCGAAATTTGCAATGTGAATGTCATCATGTCCTCATATGCATTGCCACGTGAATTGGTCGGTGTTATTTATAGGAATCTCTGCTCCCTCCTGCGCATGTGGATGTCCACGCATGCTCCATTTCACGCCATTCGCAGCCCTAGATATCTCGCTACCTTCTCCTGTAGTGGTATGAGCAAATATGTTAACGGTTACGTTATTACGACGTTTCATATATTTTCATTTGAATACCCCTTGTTTTTAATTTGTTGCTAAGAAAATTTGTTGCTAAGAAAATTGCACCCTGACGGAAGTAAGGCATTTTGATGCAAACTAGAAAATTATGAAAATTATGTCAGCTCTTTCAGATTCACAAACACTAAGTATTAACCATACTGCTGCCTCTGATGTTAGCAAATCCATTTCTAACAGGTCCACTAAGCACCCTGTAAAGGCTCTCAGAAAAGAAAATATAATTTCGATTTTAACTATTGCGTTTAAGCTTACTATATATCTTAGGGATTTAAAAGTCTTTGAGAAGAAACCGATTGAAATGTTTGATGCTTTCTAAAAAGGTCCAATCATAGGGCTTCTTGAAGGTAATTGGTTATTTTGTCGGATTATGAATCATATCGGTCTAGTAGATGTAGTTGTTTCTTGTGGTTAGCGGTATTAGGAATAAGGAACTTACTGCTCACAAGTATGCTATGGAAGAGCTATAGAGACTACAATTAGAGAAAGTCACAAAATTGTCTGTAAGAGCAAAGCAAAAAATCTGCTGTAATTACTTACACTATACAAACAGTGATGTTATATCTACAATGCCCTGTATATTGGCATTACCACTAGCAGATACAAAGTTGCAACTAAAGCAGCGTTTCTCAATCTTTCATTATTCGAGGCCCAGTTTTCAATAATAATTATAATCGCGCCCACGCATACAATAAAATATATACAACAATAAATTATTTTGAGTATTTTGTTTTCTGCTTTTAAACTATTTTTAACTAACTGCCATAATAAGAGTAAAAGCGAGCCAACGTTGGCGAGAAACCACATCTGGTATTTTGCCAAGTGGGATGTAGCTGAAGAGAATGGAAAAGGGGAAATTTTAAATATTATATTTGAAATGAAAGCCACAAACAGTGTAATAACGTTTAAAGAATATGTTAGTACAAAAATTCGTTAATGAAAGTAAACCTAGACGGAGTGAGTTAACTTTAAAAACTGGGAATATTTTTTTGGATTAATAGAAGAAATAAAACAGAAGCATGACTAAAGAAAGGAGAAAAAACAAGTAATATAGATTATGGAAGCCGTATCGAGCCATGCGCAGAGCAAATGTTTCCTCATAGGAAGAAGAAAAATGTTCGATAACGTAAGTTTCAATTCCCATTCGAGTCAATCGCCTTCGAATATATCGTATGTTATATATGTTTTTGTGTTAATTGTAATTCACCATATCAAATATTCAAAGCAGCAGATCTATGCAAGCCCATGGATAATTTTTTAATTGAGGCGTAAGAAAGCATTAGACGATAGTCAAGCATCAACAAGTACACAGACGAACATGGTTCCGAAAATAAAATCAAGGAAATATTCTCAAGAATACTTAAATTTGGGGTTTACCAATTGTAAATGAAGTAAATGCAGAAGAAAGCCCCCTGTGTATCATTTGCGCAAAAATGTTTTTTGCAGACAGCATGAAACCTGATAAACTTAAACGACATTTGGAAACGCTTCATAGTGAGTTCGTCAACAAACCCAGAGAATTCTTCAAATTAAAATTAAAATCATACCAGAAGCAAAAAATTTTTTTAAAGAGACTTTATCTGTGAATAAAAAAATCTTTAATTGCATCCTACAACGTTTCATATAAAATAATCAGATGTAAAAACCTCACACCGTCGGTGAAGAGCTTATTTTGCATGCAGCAACTGAGATTGTAGAAACTATGTTTGGAGATGATTTTTCAAAACAATTGCAGTCCATAACTCATTCAAATGATACTGTTGCTGATCGAATTGGAGATATAGCTGGAGATCTATAGTGTCATCTCTACTGGAATTTGCGTGACAAATTGTTTTCAATGCAGCTTGATGAAGCTACAGATAGTAATAAAGATGCTCATTTCATTGTGTATGTTCGATTTTGTGATAATATGTCAGTAGTAGTAGAAGAACTATTTTTCTGCAAACCAAAAGAACTCAAAGCAACAGCGCTCTCATTATTTGCTATTTTAAATGATTTTATGAACGAGGCATACATAGAATTGAAAAATTGAGTCGGAATATGCACCGATGGTGCTCGTTCAATGTCCAGAAGATTTACAAGCACTTGTGAAACAAAAATCACCTCAGTGTGTCTGGAAGCATTGCATGATCAACAGAGATGCTTTGGCTTCCAAAGAAATGAGTCCTGGTCTTAATATTGGGTTAACTAAGGTTATAACCTTAGTAAATTATATCAAAATGAGACACCTGAAATCAAGAATCTTTTCCGCACTTTATAATATCATGGATGCAATACATTTAGGGTTACTATTTTTTTGCGAGACAAGATGGTTATCACGTGGGAAATGCTTGCAAGGTGTTTATGAATTAAGAGAAGAAATCTCCATTTTCCTAGAAGAAGAAAACAGGCCGGAAGCCAAGAATTTTCACGATGGTTTATTTGTGATGAAATTGAGCTACTTGTTGTTGATATATTCGAGAAATTAAATAACTTGAATATTCAACTCCAAGGAGCAAATACAAATATATTGAATACGAGTGATAAAGTTAATGCTTTTTGTAAAAAATCGGAATAGTGGAGAAGAAATATAAAGCAAAAAAACCTAACAATGTTTGCCAATATGAATGATTGTACTAAAATTTACAAAGCTGAAGAAGAACATGTAAAAGTTGTTTTTGTAAACATTTAAAACTATTTAGCCATGCTGGCAAAGAATTTTAAAAAAGTATTTTATTGCTGACGACCAACTGATAGCAAGTTACGAGTGGGTTAGTAATCAATTTCATAAGACTCCCGAAGGACTCTCAATTGATGAGGAAGAAAAATTCTTAGAATTCACATGCGGCACCAAACCAAAAGACAATTTAGAAATAAACCATTATTTGAATTTTAGTCAGCAGTAGAGTGTTATTTTTCTGCACTAAAAACCAGGGCATTTAGCATTCTATTACCATTTTCAGCATCGTACCATTGTGAAACTGGATTTTCTGCTGTGGCTTCTTTGAAGACAAAATATAGATCTTGCCTAAATATAGAAACGGAACTGAGAGTGATTGTTTCTAATATTAAGACTTTCTTCGAAAAAGCTTGTTCTGCAAGACAGGCCCACGGAAGTCACTAATAATAATAATTATTATTATTTTTTTAATTTGGTATGTTTTGATAAAGTAAGTTTTGATTTAGAAGTTTTTTTGCATTTAAAGTCCATTATCTTTGATCTTAATCAAAGCCATTTTTACAACCGAAAGGTACATTTAGTAATAGCTCTCGATATACAGTCTTACCTTATGTAAACTCCTGTGAGTCGTTTAGTTCAAAAAAGCAATGTTAGTGTTCTTATCATCACTGTCATCTAAATAGCTTTCTTTGAAGTCGTAGACACTCTGCCGGGGTCAACCGCATTTCCAGATCTGCTATAGGATGTTCTGTTTCGATTATATTTCTACCACACATTTTATAAGTATCAAAATTCAATCTTTATGTCTTGAGTTGAGTTAAGAGACGTTTAAAAGCGTTTATTTGTTGCTGTTGAGTTCTAAATTTGTACCAAAAATTTCAACATCACAATTCCTTCTGTATATTTTTTGAGGATGAGTACATAGAATCATACTTCACTGTATGCACACACACACACACACACACATATATATATATATATATATATATATAAACTGCTGTTTGTAGAAAATGCAACACCATGAAGGAATCATCAGAATCAAATGAAATTTACGTACTACTCTAGTTCTTTTTAGTATTATATTCTTTTCATTGTATTTTCTATTTATATTTTCTATTTTTGATTATTATATACTTTTCAACCATTACAATTTTATACTTTTTATTTTATTTATTTTTATTTTATTATTATTATTCATTTTTCCTTTTTATATATTTTCTGTTTATGCATTTTTGATGTGATTTGAAATTTATATTCTAGTAAATATATACAGAAACACATACACAAGCATATATATATATATATAAACTGCTGTTTGTAGAAAATGCAACACCATGAAGAAATCATCAGAATCAAATGAAATTCGCAGCAAATGTCAATTATAGGATATTATGCAAATTAATAAAGTTTCAGAGCCATCGCGCGTGCGCGGCGCGCGCAGCGCCCTCTGAATTGATGCTGAAAGCGTATAAATAAAGTGCTGTAGCGGGACGTTGAAAAAAGTCTATGATTATTTGTTAGTGGCAAACGTTTAGTGAGACCTGAGTATGCCTCCACGACGGAAGAATAAGAAATTGAAGCAACTTACGGAGTTTGAACGAGGGAGGATAATCGGCCTTCGAGAAGGAGGATTTTCCTATCGCGCAATAGCAGCTCGTATGCAGCGGAACAGTTCCACAGTGATGCGAGTTTGGAAGCAGTGGACCGACGAGCACCGAACAACTCGAAAAACAGGCACTGGACGACAGAAGGTGACGTCAGAGCGCGATGATCGACACCTGCTCCGCATGGCGGTGAATGATCGCACAGCTTCCTCCAGGCAGCTGGCAGCACGTTGGTCTACTGCTACAGGTGTACAATTGTCGGCTTCGTCAATTCGTCGTCGTCTGCTGCGCCGTGGATTGCGTGCAAGGGTGCCTTTATACAGGATTCCCCTCACGGCGAATCATCGACGGCTGCGTCGGCAGTGGGCTCTTGAGCACAGAGACAGGCGAGCTGATTGGCACCAAGTTGTCTTTTCAGATGAATCACGCTTCAATTTGTGGACCCATGATGGCCGTGTTCGTGTTAGACGTTATGCCGGTCAACGCTGCCTTCCTGAGTGTATTATTGAACGACATAGTGGTCGAACACCCGGAGTTATGGTCTGGGGTGCGATTTCGTATCATGGACGATCCAATTTGATACGAATTGAGGGTAATCTCAATAGCAACAGGTACGTCCGTGAAGTGCTACAGCCCGAAGTCGTTCCTTTCCTTCAAGGCATCCCTGGAGCTATCTTTCAGCAGGATAATGCACGCCCACATGTTGCGCGGACTGTTCGAGACTTCTGTTCAGCACAACGCATGCAACTTCTTCCTTGGCCTGCTTATTCACCGGATATGTCGCCTATTGAGCACGTGTGGGATATGGTTGGTCGGCGTCTCGCTCGTGATCCGCGTCCTGCAGTTTCCAAAGACGAACTTTGGTTGCGCATACAAGCGATATGGAATTCTCTTCCTCAAGCAGATATTCAACATCTGTTTGACTCCATGCCACGTCGTATAGCAGCACTTATTGCAGCGCATGGTGGCTGCACCAAATACTGATTTCGGACGCTTAATTTGTTTCTTTTGTTTTGAAAATTTCATCATTTATTTGTATCAGTACAAGTCGTTTCTGCATTAAATTTCATTTGATTCTGATGATTCTTTCATGGTGTTGCATTTTCTACAAACAGCAGTATATATATATATAAGTGTGTGTGTAAGCACCATAATTTCTAATCAAAACGTATATTTTTCCTGAAAAACTAATTTCAATTAATGAATTAAAGGAAATAATAAACTGTATGCATGATGATCTTCTAATAATGCTTAAACATATGTAATAAAACATAAAATCCTTGAAATACGCCGTATTTTCAAGAATAAGCATAAACTTTAAAAACTTAAAAACTGGCGAAAAAGAATAATTTGTAAGCTTAAATTCAATTTATTGTTCCCTCTTAAAACCAGTTTTCATATTTTATGTTTATATATATAAAAAAATATTTGGCACATAAGTACTTGGTCGTAACCATCTTAACACTTTCAACTGTTAAACGTATTTTCAAGAATATACTGCTAAAGTTTCAAAGATAAATTTTGCTTTCTTCTTTATAAAACATTCTTTCCTTATTTTTAAGTATTTTCCATTTTTAAGAAGTGAGGAAAAATTTTATAAAAATACTTTCAGTTCTAAGAAAATTCAATTGAATATTTAATTCCACTCTTTAGACTTAATGAATGGGAATTTATAATAAAGAATTAAAGAAAATATTTCTAATGAAATTCCTCTCCTGTAACATACTTTATTTAAATTGTTTTAAAAGAAAACCAACAATTTTTCTCCTGTTAATATGAATTATTTTAATTATTTTCATTAAAATGATTCATATTTTATACCTATTTATAATTTTTTTTAGTAATGAATCTTTTACATTTGTGTCTGTTGTGTGTGGAAAAATATTTGTCGTATATGCCTTTTTTCTTAAAAAAATATAATTGTAAACGTTTGGATTCTGATCATTAGCTTAAAAAGTAATTAAATACTACATATATTTCAAAACTTTAACTAGTTGACTAAAGTAAAATACGAAAATGTTTTGTTAATTAATGGAAAGCAATCATTACGAAAGTGCTTATTAATCTAGTTGATAATGCAGGATCAAACAACATTTTAATACAAAAATTACTTTTATTATGACTTTCTTGAACTACAAACATACTGAAAGACCCAATTATCTCGAAAAACAAAATGTATATAAGTATCTGAGAGGATTTTAGGAAAATTTCTCCTCCCTTGAGAATTTCAGGACGAAGATTTAATGAGATTGCAGAAAGTATTTCCTTCTCATCAATAAGTATAAAGATATAAAATCTCTGAATATTTAAAATGAGCAATAAGAAAATTTAAATTAGATGGCATGAAAGCAATGAATAATTGCTTCCTATTTAAAAAGCTGCTGCAGACAGAAAGAAGCGTCAGAGTTGTATTGTGTTTGAAGAATATGTGAAATCATTTCTGACAAACTCTTTTGAATATTAAGTAAGGTTGCGTTTTCATGAAAATGGAAACATTTCATAGTCTAATAATGTATGTAAGTTAATGGCAAAATGCGAATATTTCGAAATTTAATGTGAACTAATGCTATAAATTGCCCTTTTTGGCTGAAACTCTACTTTATTTTTTTTTAAAATTAAAAAATATGCATGAAACCTTACAACGGATAACATTTGAGACTGGAAGATTATAAACATTAGATAACTTATAGTATTTCACACAAAAATTTAAAATATTATATAAATCAAAATTAATAAATAGTTTAATTTTCATTGTAGTCTTTTTTTGTCAATTTTCAAAATTTTAAAGGCATTTAAATTAATTTATAATATTTATTTAACACAGGTCTATATTTGATTCACGAAATCACATGAATTCAATGCATTTTGGACGTATCCCAATTTATTAGATAAGAAATCCAGACAATCTTCCAAAGGTTCTCTAAATGTTATATTTATACACTGGTGGGCAAAAAATAAGGAGGAGATGTTTTTTTTTTTGTAATGTAACGTTATGCAAAAGTTTGCCAAGTCAACTCAAATAATACCAAAAGATCCCCATGAAATAACAACATGAGTAAGGAAAGCAAAACTTACATAATAAGAGAAATCAAAAGGATAAAAAGGAACTTTTTAAAAAGTAGCATGAAGCACAATGCGACTGAAGGACAAAACATCCATGTGACATTTATTCAGTCATAAACATTCAGCCTTAAGGACTTCAGGTGACTGCTAATCAGGTTTCGCATCGTCCGGCTATGCTGAGTATGAGGTTGTAATTAGTTGTTCAGGCATTGCAGCCCATTCATCTTGTACCGCGAGTCGGAGTTCTGGAATCGTTACTAGTGGTAAGTTACGTGCTGACAAGCGTATTCATAGAAAGTTTCATACGTGCTCGATGGAATTTAGATATGGAGACCTTACAGGCCAATCCATGAATTTATATTCTCAATGTACAACAGTTCTTCGACAGCTACTGTGCAATGAGCTGTCGCATTCTCGTCCATGAAATAGAATTGTGGACCCTTAACACCTCTAAAAAGGCCCTCATTCGGAAAAGGAAATCTCGTTGCAATAGCGAAACCGGAGACTAACCCTCCATAGATGTTAAGATTGGTACGGTAAAAAAGCATGGCGTCTACATCTCGACCTCCAAATTGGTCTCTTTCAATGATGGTAGAGGAGTTATTGAGGGTTCCGAGCTCTCCCTAGATGTATATGGTTCCAGAAATGTTATTCAGAATAAACCTGATCTCATCCGTAAAGAATACTCGACCCCATTGATTATTTGTCCAATTCTGTTGAACATGGCACCGCAGTAAATGTCTTCACTTATGAGCAAGTCTTAAAGGTAAACACAGTACATATAGTTGTGCAATCAGAACACTACTGTGCAGCCTCCTGAATAAGGAGGCTGCACAGTAGTGGTATCGGTTGTACAATTACTACTCCATGTATATAGCATTTCTCCCGCTGTCACTCGTCTGTACCTTATGACCTGTAGGACAATGCACTGGTTGTCCGCTTTTGTGGTTGCTTGAGTACGATCACTGTTGAACCGTCGGGCAGCTATTTCTGTAGATTGAAATTCTCTCCAAAGTCGTGAAGTGATTCAGGGAGTAATCCTAATTCCGAAGGGACACTTGTAAAGCTTCAAACTTCCTCTGTCTTTCCAATGATTCGAACTCTATTAAAATAATCCAGATGCCGTCTGACAGATTTATTATTCGACATTTCACACTGATACAACCCGGCACTTAAACTGATTTACGTTATGAAATCGTTTTCTCAGACAAACTGAAATTACACAGCCGGAGTACTTTATTATACTTCTCCGACACTTCCGCATTACGTATGGCAGTATATCGTCGCATGTGCTAGCGTTTCTCAACCCTTTTAGTCACCTGTTTGGTTCAATCTGCATCTTCGTTCCGATGAAATGCTAATTTTTCGACTTATCTTTTGGCACACCAGTATATATATATATATATATATATATATATATATATATATGTACAGATAGATAGATACGTGATTTGTTCAAAGGTATATGTATTTGAAGACAAATGATATGTTTAAGGTAAATTGTTATTACAACTGGCTGTAATGTGTTAAACGGAGCCAAACAAAAGTATGATATTGATTCATGCGTTAGTTTTCATTTGGTTTTCATTTACTGACAATTCAAAAAATTTTCTGCGGACGATTAGATTTGTCACCATTAATGAGACCTAGAATAATCAACAGATTCTGGAAACCTACCAAGCAATAATTAAGATTATCTTGATTTAGAAGTTTATTAATTTTATTAGAGACAGATACAATTACATGGTAATGGCGGAGAACACAGAGTATTTTATGTGCAGTCGATTCCGTGAGTTGCTCAATGAAAATTTAAGGAATCCGGATGCATAGTTTCAACATCGTGGCTAACATGAAAGAGAACAAAATTTTCCTCAATTGGAATTACATGCAAGTATTCCTTCATATCACGTGGTATTGGATGGAGGAGTTTTAGGTATTTTAGCAGCAGACATAAAGGATAATAAGAATGATCCTCACTGTATTGGAGAGTGGGAACGGAAGACTGAGTAAATTTCAACGCCGCGTTATTAAAAAATAAACAGCTTAATTGAAATGGTATCAGGAATTCAAGAATTAAAGATGAATTTCTTACTGAAATAGTTATATATATATATATATATATATATATATATATATATATACGCCGCTGGACATGTTGATTGTCTATCATTGGAAAATTTTATCACCTGATTTAGAGAAATATTTTCTGATTTAAAAAAGAAATCCATCTTGAATGATGGAACCATTGTTAGTTTATATTTCTAATATTTCAAATATGAAAGAATCAAGAAAAATTCACAGAACAGTCAATTAAAACTTTATTTAATGTGGATTTCTTTTATGTTGAATAAATTTTATATTGAACTATCAGTTTATGTTAACGGCATGGCTTTGTGAGGAAACTGAACTAAATTTCGAAATACAACTAAATGTTCAAAAGAGCTATCATTACTGTTTTCATCTTCAAATTGGTTGAATGTGAATTTTGCTCCAGCAATAAATTGCTGCTAAAAACGAAACCATATATATATAAGAAAATGGGAGACTTGAGAATGCAGTTAAGTAAATTGGAACCTAAAATAAATTCTCTTTGCAGCAAGCATCGATCTAAAGGATTTCTCTAATTTTAAAAAAAAATATATAATCCCTAGTAATTAAAATACTGAAGATAAAGCTTTCATTTTAACTATTTTGTAATTGAATTTACGTTCTCCATTTTATGTTTAGAAAATTTATTCTGGTTGCTCAATAATTTCCCCTTGATTTCTTCCTAAAATCTATCATTCAAGTTTCTATAGTGAATAATTCAGTTCTTCCATACTAAAAATTACGTATTTGTTAGGAAGAACTTAATAATTTCGGTCTAAGGTGGGGCATGGCACAACAATGGTAGGGAAACACTGCTATAGAGCATGTCCTTGACACTCTTCAAAAAACAATAGCGAGCCTCCATTCCTCCTACAAGGAGTACCAAGAACAGCCGTTCTTAAGGAATAGAATCGACCATCACTAGATTCTTCAACATCTACTTATCCAGTTTGTCATCAGGCTGTGTTGTGTATGTGTTAGTGAGAGAGACCATTTTATATAATAGACTTAAATGAGCCTCAAATTAAATTTCAATGTTAATGTTAGAGTTTTGGATACATCTGCACTATGAGCTTTTCTCATTATTTTACGTATATAAAAAAGTATATAAAAACACAAGAATAGTACAACTATTTTTGTATTTGGAATATACACTTATATCAAATTAAATTAAAATATATTGATTAGTCTATTTAAAAATATATGATATAATTTGCAAATTCTCTTTATCTTATAAACGAGTGTAATATGTTCAACATCTGTTAACTTCAAAATGTTTTATTTCAGAGATAATTATTTTGAAATTTAAAGCGCATTTATACTAGCAAAATGCATAAATTACTCTGTATAGAAGACAATTAACGCCATAAAATTAATTTGTCTGATTGTATTCGTAATATTTAGAGAAATTTTAAAGATGTTTGTGTTATAAGTTTGTTTCTGATGATTTGTTTATTGTTTTTACACACATGCATACTTGTATATGTTTTACTCACATAAATATCGCTGAAATGGTTCCTTAATTTACTTTTTAGAGAAGACTTGGAATTTTTTTTCCGAATTACTAGTATACAATTAAATAGAAAATGGATTCACATTTAAAACTATTAAAATTTAATGGGAATTCTATTGTCCTAGAATATATATATATATATATATACCTATTTCTAGTTTGTTTAATAGTGGGTATTGTCAAATTTCAGTTATTTTTGAGAAATAACTGTGTTGTTTATGTAAAATTCCTTCTGAGAATAAATAGATATTTATATGCATGATGTTATATTTTGCAGCTTTTAATATTGATCTGATTAGTATCACCAAAATATTTGGAAAAGATTAACCTGCAGTATAGAGAAGAAAGAGTTCAATCTGCTGAGCTCTATAAAGACTGAATTTGTAATGTTAATAAACAATGTGAGAAATGTCTAATTCTGGATAATGACTATACAGAGGTTTTATAAAAAATAAATACTAAGTTACTTTTTAAATAAATTTAGTAATAATTAAAGCATTTCAATATCCTAGGAAAATATATAAAACTTAGCAATTCTGCGGATTACATTTCCTGCTTAAACTAAGCGAATCAACATTAATAGCTGCAATTCACAACGTTAAGCACATATATTATTCAAATAATGTGAAAAGCAAAT
>BMAW01085179.1:0-16957 GCA_019974015.1 Nephila pilipes | reverse complement strand
GCAACACCATGAAGGAATCATCAGAATCAAATGAAATTCGCAGCAAATGTCAATTATAGGATATTATGCAAATTAATAAAGTTTCAGAGCCATCGCGCGTGCGCGGCGCGCGCAGCGCCCTCTGAATTGATGCTGAAAGCGTATAAATAAAGTGCTGTAGCGGGACGTTGAAAAAAGTCTATGATTATTTGTTAGTGGCAAACGTTTAGTGAGACCTGAGTATGCCTCCACGACGGAAGAATAAGAAATTCAAGCAACTTACGGAGTTTGAACGAGGGAGGATAATCGGCCTTCGAGAAGGAGGATTTTCCTATCGCGCAATAGCAGCTCGTATGCAGCGGAACAGTTCCACAGTGATGCGAGTTTGGAAGCAGTGGACCGACGAGCACCGAACAACTCGAAAAACAGGCACTGGACGACAGAAGGTGACGTCAGAGCGCGATGATCGACACCTGCTCCGCATGGCGGTGAATGATCGCACAGCTTCCTCCAGGCAGCTGGCAGCACGTTGGTCTACTGCTACAGGTGTACAATTGTCGGCTTCGTCAATTCGTCGTCGTCTGCTGCGCCGTGGATTGCGTGCAAGGGTGCCTTTATACAGGATTCCCCTCACGGCGAATCATCGACGGCTGCGTCGGCAGTGGGCTCTTGAGCACAGAGACAGGCGAGCTGATTGGCACCAAGTTGTCTTTTCAGATGAATCACGCTTCAATTTGTGGACCCATGATGGCCGTGTTCGTGTTAGACGTTATGCCGGTCAACGCTGCCTTCCTGAGTGTATTATTGAACGACATAGTGGTCGAACACCCGGAGTTATGGTCTGGGGTGCGATTTCGTATCATGGACGATCCAATTTGATACGAATTGGGGGTAATCTCAATAGCAACAGGTACGTCCGTGAAGTGCTACAGCCCGAAGTCGTTCCTTTCCTTCAAGGCATCCCTGGAGCTATCTTTCAGCAGGATAATGCACGCCCACATGTTGCGCGGACTGTTCGAGACTTCTGTTCAGCACAACGCATGCAACTTCTTCCTTGGCCTGCTTATTCACCGGATATGTCGCCTATTGAGCACGTGTGGGATATGGTTGGTCGGCGTCTCGCTCGTGATCCGCGTCCTGCAGTTTCCAAAGACGAACTTTGGTTGCGCATACAAGCGATATGGAATTCTCTTCCTCAAGCAGATATTCAACATCTGTTTGACTCCATGCCACGTCGTATAGCAGCACTTATTGCAGCGCATGGTGGCTGCACCAAATACTGATTTCGGACGCTTAATTTGTTTCTTTTGTTTTGAAAATTTCATCATTTATTTGTATCAGTACAAGTCGTTTCTGCATTAAATTTCATTTGATTCTGATGATTCTTTCATGGTGTTGCATTTTCTACAAACAGCAGTATACATTCTTAGGTAATATTTTAAAAAGTTAGTACTGTATTTCTCCCAACTATTGAGATACTTATACGTAGTAAATAGGATTCAAGAACGAATATGAAGTCTACAAAATTATGTCTTCAGATTTCATAGTACAATCATTGTAGAAGTTTTAATATGAAATGAAATCTATCCAAATTCAAATAAAAAAAAAATGTACAAACATTATTTTGCGCACTAATTAGCATTGCACAAAAATTAAGGCTAATAGTTAATGTAGCAATTGATCATGTAAATTTATCTAGATAAAATATCGATCACCCACTTAAATGTTAAATGAAAACACAGAGAGAATTCATTACCTTCAATTGAATAATCATTTCTGATGAATTTAGTGGCAAAGTTTCTTTTTTATATTTCTGCCTTAAATTTTTTTCTAGTTCAATTATTTGGTTAATGTCGTTTACCTACAAATATTGAAAATGTATACATTTTTTTAAGATTCAAACAAACAATGGATTAATACACAATCGTTTTCCTCTCCTCCTCCTCCTCCTCCCCCCCATCACAATATTGTAGTCAATCAACGCCCTATTTAGGTCGTACCAAGTGCAAAAAAGTTGCCTTTTATTTTTCTCAAAAAGTAATTTTTCAAACTAAAGTCTTATAATTAATTTTTTTATGCTTTTAACGTGATTTTTGTTGAACTTTTAATATCATATTATTGCAATTTAACTTAAGATTTCGGGGGGGGGGGAAACTAACATTATATAAAATATCTTCCTTTTTTCTCTAGATTATATTTTGCTAATTTTCATTTAACAAATGATTTTAATTTACGGATGATGACTTTAGTTTAATGGATTATCACGTCACTTTATTATTTATTTATGATTTTATAAATAGTATTTTTTAATAACATTTCATCCTTTTTTGTCATACTTTCAAATATATAGAGATTTTATTTTTGCCATAATATTTTATCAAATATTTTTGAATTTAATGATTAGTGTCAAAACATAACATTATATAATTATTTTTATTCAATATAGAAAAAATAGTTTTCATGAACATTATCAAATACACAAATTTTCTTCTTGAAATTATATCGAAATTAATGTTTATGGTAGCAACAACTAATGGAATGAAATTTTTAAATTTTCTTACGTAATATAGACATAAATGTGGTTTCTCACATTCTGCCCTGGATTAACTATTCATCTCATACCATAATAAATAATTATTTTCGCTTTTTACGATTTCAAAATGAATTTAGTAATGTAATATGTCGTGTAATAAAATTAGGAATGTAGTCCTTTTTTTTTCTTCTCCCCAAACCTTAATGCATAATTAAAGAGAGAACTTGGAACGAGAACTTAAAGGTCTGTTCTATTTTTTTCATCAAAAAAATGTTTAGAAGGTAGTTTTGAAGAGAATTAAAACTTGTATGACAGGAAAGATTGCGAAATAATTTATTCAGCTTAATTTTTGACGCATGTAATACTAAAATGTTTTAAGAAATAAGTTCATATTGGAAAACAATTATTTTAACACATATTATATATGTAGAAATATATTTCTAAATTTTTCTCAGAAATAATGTAGAGGAATAATTACGTTCTTTATTTCATCTTATTTTAATGAAATTCGCTTACATATAAATTACAGCGCTGAAAAATGTTTTCAGCCATAATAGGTTTCAATTCGTTCGAGGTAAAAATGCGGTTTTTGAAGTAGAAAAAATAATCTGAAGACGAATTGTCTTTTTATTAACTAAAATAAGTAAACATTAATGCTTGTTATTAATTTTGTTTAATTATTATTTGTATCCTTGTTTATTATTTGTTATCCTACCTTATCTTATACATTTCTTAGAAAGTGTAAATTTATATCTCAGTATCTGTTTCGAGTTTCATCCTCTAGATGGCGACACGACAAATCACATTAGATATGATATTTTTTACAACGTTTTTCTGAATTTCACTTGGTGTGTGTGTGTGTGTATGTGAGTGTGTGTGTCATCAAATTTTCGATCGTTAATTTAACCAACTTCCCATCAAGCTAGAGCTTTGAAATTTCGGGAATCGTTCGTACTCGCCTAACAATGCAATATTTGGACATTTGCGACAAGTTTTAACTAATATTTCAATAATTTTAATAAGTCAAAATATTCTTCCCTCTCGGCGCTTTTAGGATTGAGGGGAAAAAAAATTTTCCCCTCTGGGAACACCGGGCACTCCCCAAACCACATGACGCCTCGTAAAACTATTGTACTCACAAAGGGGAGATACTATCTCCGAGATAGTAAGGGTTGCTGACTTTTAGACAGTAATCATTCGCAAGAAAGAAAGTTTCTAATATTTGGCACCATGTCTTATCACAATAATTTTTTCTGAATTCTGGTTCCCATTTTTTTTTAATAGAATGGCTTACAAACTTTCAAATGCATGTTTTGATTTTATGAGTATTATGAATTTTTTAATACGCTCAAAAATGTCTCTTTTTTAAGTAAATTTTAAAGTTAAAAATAGCCAACAGTTTTAACTAATATTTCAATAATTTTCTTTAATAAACTTTGCCACCATATAAAAACGTTGTTTTTAAAAACGTTGGTTTTTATATCGAATTTGTTAAAATATAGGAAGTGCGACGTTTTAAATATAAGACAATCCATGCATTTTTAAAAATTAAATTAAAATAAAGAACCTGATTTTTAAGAAATAGGTTTATTCCAAAACATTTTCTTCTTCACGACACCATTTTGGAATGTTTTCTTTCTTCTTTTCCTTTTTTCACAAATTTAATAGAAAAAAAATATCACCGATAATTTCACAGGCACGTGAGGAAAACTATATATAAATTCATAATTTTTAAGCCAAATTCTTTTAGCCAACTGCTAGAAGGTAATTGGAAATTATTATTTTAGGAATCAATTGAATTAACTGCAATATTTTGCTATTTTACATCAAATTATTAATATATTACCATTATTTATAATTAAGTGTAATTTAATTATGTACATCAGAGTTTATTTTTTAACTTCATTTGTTAACAGTGTCTTGCAATGAAATAGTTGTATTAGATGCTATGAGAGACTCGAAAACGATCGCTCGATTCTCCCCTTCTGCTGCTCATGTCTTCGATTTTTACTCTTTAAAAGTTGTATTTAGCCTCGCTTTAACAATTTTTATCAACATCGTTAGAATGACAGTATTGTTACAAATTTGTAATTATTATTTGTATTTGTCTTAAAATATCTCAGACAGATCGGAAATACTCAGATTTCGGGCAAAAAACGCGCCATTTAGGCGTATTCAATGTTCTAGTGATTTGGCGACTTGGCGACCTTTTGACGGGATTCTTGGTGACTTGGTGACCACTTGGCAAAGTTTGTCGAAAAATATATATTTCTGGAAAATTCCATTATCGAAGCTATAGGACCAATATTAAGCGAGATAGCTTAGAGCCTTCTAGAATCTTGGCGAAACTCTTAGATTTTCACTCTAAGTCAGGTATAAAAATACCACCGGCAGAGATAGAAGCAGTATTAACTTCTCATAACTCTACTTTTTTCCAAATTCAACACTGTATACGCCCAAACATCATAAACATACCCACTGATACTTGCAACCCAACACGGGCAGCCAATAGGACTACTCCCCTCCGCTTACTGTGAACCAATAGAAAAGAAGCCTTCCAGCATCCCTCCGGAATGAACTCTATACTTTCCAGAAGCCATTCTCTACTGACGGCCATGTCGACCAATCAGAGAACGAGTTCTGATAACCAAGTCAGAATGTATCAAAAACAAACAACAGCCAAGTTTTGAAGCATGCTACCGAACTGAGCTTGAAGGACGCTCCGCTGCCTATGTACTCGAACATATTCTAAGTGTTCTAAGAAGCAGTAGTAGTGAAGAGGAGGAGCAGTAGTGAAGACGGTCATTTTTTTTATTGATAGTCTAGTGCAGGGGTCTCCAAACTTTCCAGCCTTAGGGCCATATTGATTACTCCAGTAAATTCCAAGGGCCAAAACCATATTATCATTCATTGTTGCCGGTGGTAAAAAGTTGAATCAGTCCACTAGTGGTGTAAAATATGATTACTTTTTTGCCAGATGCCTCTAGCGACGGGAACGCTTTAATTTTATGCCTCTAGCGACGGGGACGATACTCATTTAATTTCTGCCAGATGCCTCTAGCGACGGGGAAGCTAATGTATTTTCCGTATCGTATGGGTATCCGTTATAATGGGGTACCCGCATCGTATCGCCATAGTAATCATTGATTACAAAAGTAATGAAATACACAAGTAATCATTGATTACTTTTTTCTTCAGTAATCGTTACTTCTGTTCCTAACGAGTAACGAGTACTCAAGTAACGAATGAGTATTTTTTTTACATGAAAAAAAAAGTCCGAAAAAGTACGCCACGTTTAAAAAAGGCTGCAAATCGGACTAAAGTCCGCAAAACGGCAACACTGCATATTATTAATTTTCCTGTCATTATCTGTAATTTCTAGATTAGTCGTAGAGTACGAGCGAGCCATGAGGAGTAACGTGATAGGACATCTGGTGGACACAAGCGGAAATAGGTAGTACCTTCTATCGCTAACAGATGGCGCTAATAGCACTTACAGAATAATCTCGTTGGTTCGAGAAAGTTCTGGTGTCTTCCACTCACTTCTAGATGGCAGTAAGTGGAATATATAAGAAGGCTAGTGGCGCAACCACAAGTCAGTTCCTATGACACTGCTGTGAAATAAAATAGTGCGTACCTCCTTAAAACGTGTTTGTGCGTGTTTAAGTTTAAGACATCTTTGTAACAATATTTTGATTTGAATTGTTGCTTTTGTGTGTGATTTAGTAGAATGGAAAAGAAGCGAAAAATTGATAGTGAATGCAGAAAATTCAAAGATCAGTGGAACATTCAGTATTTCGTAATTGAGTCCAGTAACAAGGCGCTATGTTTGATTTGCAATGAAAGCATAGCCGTTCTCAAAGAATATAACATTAAACGTCATTATGAAGCAAAACATTTTCAAAATTACTCAAAATATACAGGAAGTTTGCGGACAGAAAAATTCGAAGCTATGAAGCTCGGATTGAAATCGCAGCAATCTTTATTTACAAAACTCAAAACTGAACAAGAGGCTGCAACTCATGCCAGCTTTCGTGTGGCTCTTGAAATTGCAAAACGTGGAAAACCATTCACCGATGGAGAAATGGTCAAAGAATGCATAATCGCAGTAGCCGAAGAAATGTGCCCTGAAAAGGTAAATTTATTAAAAACTGTCAGTATGTCAGCAAACACTGTGGCTCGAAGGGTAGAAGACATCGCTGAAAATATATCCTCTCAACTGTTCAACAAAAATGGACATGTTGAGTGGTTTTCTTTGTCCTTGGATGAGTCAACGGATGTGTCAGATACTGCTCAGGTGTTGATTTATATTCGAGGAGTAGATAAAAGCTATGAAGTGCATGAAGAACTTCTTGATATGTATAGTATTCATGGCACAACTACTGGTTCAGATATTTTTAAAGGAGTTGAAATGGCCATTAACCCAAAGAACCTTCGATGGAAAAACTTGAAATGTATTACAACTGATGGAGGCAAAAACATGAGTGGGAAAGATAAAGGAGTGGTCGCTCTTGTGTCAAAGGCTGTAGAAAATGACGGTGGTTCAAAACCAATAGTCTTACATTGTATCATTCATCAACAGTCTTTGTGCGGAAAAAGTTTGGATATGTCTGAAGTTCTGAAACCAGTCATATCAACTGTTAATTTTATCAGATCTTTTGGGCTGAATCATCGACAATTCGTGCAATTTATTGAAGAGATTGGAGAAAATGACTTACCTTATCATACTGCCGTACGTTGGCTTAGTTGTGGGAAAGTCCTTCAGCGCTTTTTTGAACTTCGAGCAGTGATCGAAATTTTTTTGAATGAAAAGCATCGCCCTCTTACTGAATTGCAAAACAACGCATGGCTGTGGAAGTTAGCATTCTATGTTGATTTGACAAAACATGTGAACGAACTGAATTTGAGATTGCAAGGAGAAAACCAGCATCTTCCTGATTTATACACTAATATCAAATCATTCCGGAAGAAATTGATACTGTTTCAATCACAACTACGAAGTAAATGTTTTTCACATTTTAAAACATGTGAAATATTCAGCCACACCACTGAGACCGAGTTTCCTATCGATTTTGCAATCGAAACTTTGAGTGCTTTGAAAATAAATTTTGATACTCGTTTCTCGGACTTTGATGCCATTGCGAATCAAATTAAGATTTTTCAGAATCCTTTTGATACTGACATTGAAACCCTAGCCCCGGAACTTCAAATGGAAATGATTGATCTACAGTGCAGTGATATAATTAAGAACAAATATCAAAACTTATCTTTGTTGGAATTTTATAAGTGTCTTCCACTGACACAATTTGATAATTTGCATAAATTTGCTCGTGGGCTGTTTTCTGTTTTTGGTACTACTTATTTGTGTGAGAAGACCTTTTCCAAAATGAAGTACACAAAAAATGTTTACAGATCTAAATTAACTGTTGAGCATCTTAAATCTCTTTTAATAATTGGTACAAGTAAAATTAGTCCACAACTACAAACTATTGTCAGTGGAAAATCTCAATTACATAAATCTCATTAGTATTTCATATGTCATTATGCTTGTTATAAGTTATTTTTTCATTTAAAATGTATAAAATGTTAGTTGGATTCATTTCAATAATTTGTTAGTTAGTATATAGTAACCTACAACAATGTTATGAGTAGTTAGCCCATGACCATATCAATGTAGATGTCATATTAATAATTATTCAACATAAAAATAGATTACTTCAGTAAACTAAATTTAATTTGCTATAAAAAATAAATATGTTCTCTAGAAGGAGTTTTCTTTCAAGTATGCTAGCTCTCCGCGGGCCGGACAAAATCTGTCCGCGGGCCGGATGTGGCCCTCGGGCCGTAGTTTGGAGACCCCTGGTCTAGTGCATAGCAGCTGTTATCTGTCTGATATATTAGAGACTTCTGTATTTGGAAGCTGTTGCCTGTGAAATTAGCTGAATTGGAGCTGTGTAATTGTGATGTCTACAGCTGGAATATCATGTGTCCTGTAGAAATTGTAGAAACGAATAAAAGTCTTGAGATTGTTAAGAGATTGTTTCATCGACTCTCAATCAACACGGACCCCGAAGCGCGGTACAGTATCATTTCGAAATAAATGCAGAGCTATTCTTCGATTAGGTTATACTCATTCCTTCAGCCCAGTGATTTTCAAACCTTGCAGTTCCAAGGGTTCAAGGGAGCCTTTAGAACCCAAAGTATTTATGGGGAACCACCACCCTGTCTTAGAAGAAATATATATATATATTAAAATAATACTTAAATTTGATCAATGTGTCATACATACTTTATGTAAAAATAATAAAAGAAAAATATTGTAAATTTAATAAAAAAATTAACTTAAAATTACTGCAATTTACTCATTAATAGTCAACAACCCTTGTAATATATTCAGTGACTGCGAAGTGCTTGCATTTTTATCTTTTTACATATCCTATCGAAGTCTAACTGTGTTGATGTTGCAGCACATCATCTCTCAAATGGTGATTTATGTTCGTACTCGAACACATATGCGAGGCATTGACACAGTGAAAGTGATCATATGGAATACAATTCAAATGGAAAAATACACAATGTAAACTCACGCGCCCCACAACATAACCACGCAGCAACTTCAAACCGGTGGTTAGCGTATGGGAGGTTAAAAAGGAATGAAGGAAGAATAATAGTTCAAACGGATCACTGACTAGAGTAGGTGTCAACATTAGTGAATGCAATCATCCATTAGAACTTTGCCGTTGGTGGCGACGGACATCTCATA
The DNA here is from genome assembly GCA_019974015.1 of Nephila pilipes. Taxonomy (NCBI): domain Eukaryota; kingdom Metazoa; phylum Arthropoda; class Arachnida; order Araneae; family Nephilidae; genus Nephila; species Nephila pilipes. Next base: position 7,682 of record BMAW01085179.1, on the reverse strand, counting down.
CAGTATCTCAAGCTGATCACACGTGAACGATTTGTAAAATTCTCAGACTCGGCGGAAATTTCGTGAGCAAAGTACTGAGTCGAGATGGCGTATCTCAGTTTCATATGGTTGTTAGTTGAGCGGCTCAAAGCAGTCGATACTGATGTAAAGAAAACGCTAATGAGTCGTTGGCGTGTGAAAGATTCCGGTGACCGCCATTAGCAGCTATGACCTATTCGGGTTAAGCAAAACGTTGTCATATTAATTAAGTTAATAATAATAATTATATAAGAAAATCAAACCAAAAGAGACAGAACAAGACAGAAATAAGTAATTGAAAAATTGAAGTTCCATGAAAAATAAGCAAAAAGAGAAATAAAGTTATTTAATATACCAATCGGCTTAGGACAGCGGTGCGTGTTTTTATATGTATTAATGATCAAACTTCCACGCACAGTGATAGTTTAATAAAACAGAAGTAAAAACCTAAAATTCAAATACTAAAGAAAATAAGATTAAAAAAAAAGACAGAAAAAGAAAACCAAATATTTAAAAAAACAAACAAAAATATAAGAAAACCCAAAAGAAATAATTATAAGCTACCGTAATACAATAAATATGTTAAAAAATGTTCTATGCAAAGTTTTGGAAGAACAGATTTAGCCTCCTAAGGTGTGCTTTTTTTTATAAATATTATCAAATTACTCAATTAAGTATAAGGATGAAAGTAAACGATGAAATATTGAGAAATGGACAATAGTCAACTTTTCCGAAGTTAAAATTGAAGGAAACTATAAATAATTAAATTGAATATTATATCAATTGCATGTAATTAAAATTGAAGGAAACGATAAATTATTAAATTGAGTATATTTAAGAAAATGTAATTAATATTAAAACAAACGATACATTATATTAAATTGAATTTTATATCAGCTACATGTGTAATTAAAATTAAAGCAAACAATAAATTATTACATTTAATATATTTGAGCTAAATGTAATTAAAATTGAAGCAAACAGTAAACAATTGAAAAATGATCTGGAACGCCAAAAGTGTTCCATTTAAAACAATAGTCCCTTGGGTGGCTAATAATAGTAAATCAGTATTAAAATCATTTGACCCTAAAACATTCCAAGAAGGAAGCCAAACTAAAAAACTAAAAGAACGTAGTTTGAAATTCTTGAGGCTAAAAAAAAAAAAAGGCTACCTCACAGCTTATAATTCTGAATAATGTTATTTATTTTCAGTCTTATCTTGATTCCAGTTTACATATGATTTACATAAATCGGTAAGTAAATAAAATACTTAATTTTTATATTTGTTTCACTTCAATCCAATAAAAAAATTAGGGGAAATTTTAAAAATTGAGTTCATTAGTGGTGAAGTCAGGTATCAGACATATATTGCATAAATTTTATTTCAATCCAGTAAAAAAATCAGGAAAAATTTATTATGACGTATTTTTGAAAATTTAGTTCGTTTCTGGTGAAAGCAGATATAAAAAATATACGGAAAAACAAGATAAATTTTTGAAAAGTGGTCAGGAACGACATTTATAAAGCATAGAAAACAATAGCTCCTTGGGAGGCTAAAAAGTAGGAAAAATGATATAAAATAAAATCGAAATAACTAAAAAATAACTTACACAAAATTTTAACTTCATCAGTACATATTAACACATCGATCAATAACTCCCGAGTCTAAAATTGAAAACAACATTTTTTTTGCAAAATTTTTTTTTATTCATCAACATAACACCTTTTGTTAATCACCTTTTAGGGTGATACAATCGTTCCAACGCTTTTCCAAATCTTTTTTTTTTTTTTTTTCCCAAGAAATCTTTTTTGTTGCGAGTAAATAGCGATAAACAGCTTTCTGAATCATCGACTCGTTGCTGTTTTTGCAATCGCGGCACCCACTTGGAAAAAACCTTTTTCACTTCACTTCAAAAAAACCTTTTTCCTGGTCCGATCGACTTAAAATTTTGACACGTTTCAAGCAAAGGTTAGTACTCTAGAAAGACCTGGTTACTGGTTTACTGCGAGCGCCATCTCTGGGTTAGTCTTTGGAGTTATTGATCGATGTGTTATACGTCTATTAATATATTTTACAGATCTAATAGCCAGTTCTAGCCTTTTTTTCTACCAAAGTTAGAATTAAAAAACTTCAAGAGAATTAAGTATTTTTTTTAAAATAATACTAATGAAATTCAAAATGCACTTTCAGTTGGATTGGTGTTTTCCCCACCACATTTAGAGAGGTCGATTGGTCTTGACTCTGACTTCGAATCTTCATTCACTGGGTCTGAAAAAAATCCATCCGGTCACTTTTTGCAGTGCTCTTAGCAACTGAGTCAAAAGAGATTTCCCCTCGGATTAATTATTAAGGCGTTTTAACTTTTGATGTCATTGTTGAAGAAAATAATCTCATATTCACTTTCGCGCCGCACTGGGGGAGGTGGGAAGAGGGTAAGATGATCATAAGCGACTGGGATGATTTTAATCTTCGATCTGTTGGTCCGAGAAAACTTGTCTTAGTCGCTTTTTGCTCTGCTGTTATGGTATTGTGCAATGGTGACTATCTCAGAAGGTCGAGGTTATCAACAATGAAACTCAACGGAATTAGCAATTATATATCAACACAAAAACAACATTTAAAAGAAATTAAAATGAATAAAAGAAACATCTGATAATTTGACAGCTAAAATGAAAGTGGGAATTAAATTCAGAAGCAGTGCCTGTAAAGGGAATTAATGCTGCTCTTTATATATTGAAACAGAAGGGCTTTAATTCACTTCTGTGCACTGGCCTTTTACATTCGGCTGATCCACTTCACAACTGATGACTAGTTTACTTGGTTGTAATGTCGCAAGACGCCCTACTCTTAGCAACTAAGCCAAAAGGTATTCCTCCTCGAGCAGTTATTAAAGCGTTTTAATCTCTGTTGTCGTTGTTGAAGATAGACACCGAACACTCATCGTTAAAAAAAGTTTCACCTATAAGGAGTCGACTGATTGAAATGATATTTGAGAGTAAGCTAGTACTCACACCCAAAACAACAATTGATTAAGAATTGAGCATGTGTTTGACAAAATTAGTCAGTCAAAACACAAAAATATTACGTTTCAAATGGATATTTGATCATATTACTTTTAACAAATTATACTACAAGTCTTACCAAACAGTCACATAGACGCTTTTAAAGATATCTTCAATCAAATCATCCCATGAAGATTACCACGTAAATCTTGCAAATTTTGCAGTAACCGTAAAGTCTCAAGAGAATGGCATAAGTTTTCGATGCGCGACAGATCTAGCGATGCTGCAGGCTACGGCTAAGTGTCTATGGCAGCGAGGCATGCTCTTGAGATGGCAGAGGTATAGACATGAGCATTGTCTTGTTGAAAATGAAGACTGGGATGGCTGTTCACAAAAGGATTGCCACCATTCATAGTACCTCATTAACGTACCTTTGGGTCGTCGTAATTGATATGAAGATGATGGACGGTGATTGGTCATCCTACGAAATAGCACCAGATATCACAACATCCAATAGTCTAGACATGTGACGAGTGACAACAAATCGTCCATCGTGTCTCTAACCATGTTGTCTCCACATCTAGATATGATTATTCTCTCACCATGGCAAAAGAAAGTCTCATCACAATAGATGACCCGTTGCCATTCTGTATGGCTCTATGCTGCACTTTCGTGGCGTCATTACATTTTCTGGCAATGTTGTCGAAGTGCTAAGGTCAATCTCCATAATTGTCTTCGTGCAAGCAAACCAGAAGCACACAACCGTCTACTGATGGAACTAACAATTTCAAGATGATTCAGAGTGGGCATCATTTCTAAGTGTTAGTGTTTCTTACTATGTCTAGTATTGGGGCAATGGGTGAGCTTCGCGCTTGCCGGATAATTCTTCGATCTTCCTTTCTCGCGGTCCGTGTAGCTCTCCCTAAGCCTACTTGTCGTTTGTCATAACTTCGTTATATGCTATTCCGTCAATCGTATGAAACTGCAACATCTGCGCGACCGATTTGACGCGCAATTCGACAAAATGATTATCCTTTTTCAAGCAGTCCTAAGATGCGACCCTTCTCAAAGGAGTCCAATTGTTCAAATGACTATCTCGTTTTCTTCTCGAAGGCTTTCTTGACTTCAAAGTGACAAATTAAACACACTAGTTAGAATCAGAACTACGTGTTTTGGAAGAACCTTTTAGATGACCATTAGTGGCGCAGTAAGTCACGTGCTCGCTGTCGTCATTGGTGCCGACGCGGCCGACATTTTAATCAGTTGCATGTCTAACGGAGGCGAAACAATTTCTTAATTTTCATTCACGTTCTTTGCTTGCTTTTGGGTGCAACTTAGTCGCTGTAGCCTAGAGGTCATGGTCGAGCACTCGCGATCGGCTTTGTGTTCGTCATGTCGTGGGTCTCTGGTATCACTAAAGAATCGCCTTGCAGCTGTGCTGATGCAAGTTAAATCTAGCCGAGGTCCCAAGTACTTCCATTGGCGTGGTGTGGAAGTTCGGAGAAGAAGGCGCCAGCTCAGGTGTCGTCCTGAGCTGGCGCCTCCCAAGTGTCAGAAATTCGAGAGCCATCGCCTTGAAGTTCTTCTCAGTGCAACATTAATAAACATCAAAATCACATCTCCGTGCAACTTTTCTATTTGATGATAAGTGTAACCAATAGCTTAAAAAAAAGTAAAAGCCAAAGAACAAAATTTAAAAAAAAACTAATGTTTGAAAAAAACCAAATTATTTTCTTACCATTTTTATGATCTTTTCTGTTGAGTATACGGTTTTAATAACTCATCATAATATACGAATCATTTGAATTTAGAAATCTGTAATGAAAAATATTACATGCATTCAACTTTTTCAAACATTCGTGCGTTAAAAATTATTTTTAAAAAAATTGTCTTAAAATTAGAAGCTAAGTAATAGGGAACTTTTATCTTCGAAAGAAGTTGTTGAGAAACATTGTGCAAATATTAAGGATACTTGACCTTTCGAAACATAAGTGTAAGCAGAAATTTTTTTTGTCTTATGTTACACATTTAAACTAGGCGTATACATTGCAAGTAATTTTCGCTGAATCATTTCTTTTTAAAGTATTTGTTGATGTTTCAGATCCATTGATAATGAATGGTGCACGAGAATATAAAGGAGTGAAAACGTTGCATCTGAAGAGTAGTTCGAGCCAGATGATCATGTAATTAGTTTCTCTAACGGACGCTGTTTGCAACTATTTTCACATATATTTCTAAAGAAAAGGTAATATATTTTATTTATTTCTGCCCCTAATGAAATCTAAAATAATTCATATTACTTTTTAAAAAAATTTTACAGGTTCAAATCTTGAAAATTATCAAAAATAAAATTTTTAAGAACAAGTTGCATATTTAAATGTCTAAAATCAAGTAATAAGAATTCAAAATTTTTATATGAATATTAAATAAATATTTTTATAAATTTAATCCCAAGGAATTTCTCTCGAGTAATATGTTATATAAAATGGTTTGAAGCTTCATAAGTGTTAATAGCTTTACAAGAACTGAGACGAATTCGTTATGAAATTTTCTCTAAAAAGATTTTTGTTAATTTAAATTATTGATTAATAATTCTTATTGATAATATGTTTTATTAACATTATTGATAATATGATTTATTAACATATTACGACATATTGAGTACGCCGCTTGGTATAAAAAGAGTTGTGAATTTCAGAATAATCACGAGATTAACACCTGTGCTTTAATTACCCTCTTTCCAAAGTTCATTCAGTGATGTACTTATGTTTCAAGCTGAAGGGATATTTTGATCTGTTCTGTTTCATAATGTTTTTCTGAAACAACTCATCTGGCGTTCTGAATACGCCACCCGTGTTATTATGAAAATAATTTCATTATTACGTTCTATTTCATTTCTTCAGTCATATTGAGGCTCCTTTAATGATTTATTGTGCTTTTTACAAAAATTTAAGACATTCAAAACTAAATTGACTCAAAAACATTATTTTATGGACAGCATTTGGACAGCATAAGATATTGTCTCTTCAATAGAAGATCGCACGTTGTTCGATTGAAATCAGGAGTCATAGGTTCAACACTTTTTTGAGTTCCAAAAAGATGCAATTATCGTGCCATATGTTCCAAAAAAAAAGTTAAAGTTGTAATTCTCTTGAGCTTTATATCTGATGATGCTAGCATTGACGGTGATACAGGCAAACCTTCTATCATTTTGGACTACAATAAAACAAAAAGGTAGTGTAGATGTTGTAGATAAGTTAGGAGGAACTAACACTGTTGCCTGGAGAACCATTAGATGGCCTATAGCGATTTTCTGTAGCTTTTAAAACAAAGCAGGTATAAACAGCCAAATTATGTTTCAAATGTCATCACCCGATAACGCTCCAAAATATTGGAGCTATTTTTTGCAAAAATTAGCATTATTGCTCCTGAAACCACATTCACAGCAGAGACGTTTGATTCCATCATTGTCGAGAAGCTCTAAAAATATTATGAAGAGTCAATTCAATGAATTTGAAGCTGCAAGTCCCCAAAAAAGAAAGGACGTTGTAACTTGTGGGCGGAAGAAAATAACTCCGCAACCAAATGTTCAAACTGAATGTTCTAACTTTGTATTCTAAAATCATACAAAAATAATCAAATATATCTGTAAAAGTTGCAATAATTGCTCAATAAATGTCAGTGAATCGTCCAAATGATGTAAATAATCTTTGTAAGTTTAAATTTCGTCTTTGATTTTGTTTTTAAATCCGTAATATAATTCACAAATTAAGTATCAATAGTTTTATTACTGTATTTTTGCCGTATTACTTTCAATTAAATTATTCCGATTCAATTCCGATTTGTACCCCTATAATATTACTAGACTTTGCATTAAACATAAATATCTCTAAAAAATAATATTTAGGCCTTAAAACGCCCTGGCGTACAAAGTATGCCACACGTGTTCTTATATTAGTCCAACCCGCCCGTGTTCTGAAAGGTTAAGAATGTTGTTGGATGTGGGCTTGACATAAATACTTAATATTGTTTTTATTGAAATGTAATTTTTTTTTAAATATTTATAATTTAATTTTGTTGAAAAAGGTATTTGATATACATGTCTGTGAATTTATCTTTTACAGCAGAATATACGAGTATTCTTTAAGAATATTAACATTGTCCTCTCTTTTTAAATAAATGACAATTTTATTGCTACAAAAATGTAAAAAAAAATTAGGTATTGTATATTTTTTAATGTATTAGTATGATATTATCATACAATGTGTTTGTAGAGAAGTTATTCATTAAATTTAGACGGAAACATTTTCAAAAATAAGTCAAATGAATAAATTATAGATAATTTATTAAACGTATTATTTTTTAAATAGTTTCGCTACACTTAATATAATAATTTAAAAATATCATGTAATTGTTTTCGAGATATAAACACCAATTACTGTTGATCTAACTTAAAATTTTCTTCAATATTTTGAAGAGAGGGAAAATTGAACTTATATTTCTTATATTCATGATGAAAAGTCATTATATTTTAATTTTTGTTAAGAAAAGATAAGTTTTGAGATAAAGAAAAAGGTAAGTTTTGAGAAATTTATACATTGTGATTTAACTATTTAAAATAACACTAACATTAATTTAACTTCGAAAAAAGAAATTATTGC
>BMAW01085172.1:0-20757 GCA_019974015.1 Nephila pilipes | reverse complement strand
TGCTCATTTCTAACTAATGATGGAACAATTAAATGAAATAAGTGAATTTGGAGCTTTACAAGCGTAAATGATTTTGCTCAGGTTAAGAGAATCAAGCTAAGATTGCAATGGCTAAGCGAAAAATAAATTTAGCTGAATACTCGAAAGCAGACTCTGAAGTTCTCGAATGAGAAATTAAGTATTTATTCTGATAGAGAACATTTTAGATTTGTGTGTAAGTAGAGATTCGAGATTTTGTTCAAAAATTTACCTTAGTAACCTAACTCCCTTTCCTGACCTACTGCAATAGCATACAGTCCCCATACAGAGGTGAGAAGTTCATACTTAAGGTTTTAATTATTTCTAAGAAATATTTTAAATATTTGGATAAAATTTATTCTGCAAATAAACTAATCTTTATGTATATAATCTTGTAAATAACAGTTATTAATGTTAATTTGTTCGGTATCAGGAAGCCATAGATTGAAGAAACATACAGCATGGAAAAATTCGAGGTTCGCCGTGTGATTAAGTTCCTTCATTTAAAAGATAATAGTGCCTAATTAATTCCCAATGAAATGATGAATGCTCATGGAAATAATGGCCCGTTATATGACTGTGTTGTAGGGTGAGAAAGGAAATTTCAAAATGGTCACATTCCTCTCACAGACGATCTAAGAAGTCGAAGATCATTTATGGACTATGCTGCAACAATGAAGAAAGTGGAGGACTTTAACCAGTTGCACAGAGTAGCAACCATCCAAATGGTTATAAATGACTCAAATTAGATACGGAAATTACAGAAAATTATTCACGAAGAACTGCACGCGCCAAAAGTGTTAGCACCCTTGGTTCCATGATTACCGACTTTTTTCATAATACGGTGTGATTTATCAAGGGTGATGTTGAATATTTTGGAGCAAGATTAAAACTTTTTGTGACTTGGTAACTTATGAATGGATCTTGGTTCTATTAATGTGATCCAGAGACCAAAAAGACGAGCACGGTGTAGAAGCACTGCAACTCATCTCTTTCTAAGAATGCTAAGGTGCAGAAGTCTGCTGGAAAGGTCAAGCTTTTTGGTTTTTTGAGACTGTCTCGGAATCATCTTAATAAACTACCTGGAGAATAATCAGACAATTTCTGGTGCCTATTACTGCACACTGTAGGACAAATAGCGGGATGCTCTGGACAAGAAAGAGTGTGGTATGATCACAAAAAGCGTTCTTTTTCTTACAAATAGTGCACCATTTTACTCTTTCTAAAATGTGGATAAGAAACCAAAGCGTGGATTTGAAATTTTTTGCCACATCCACCATATTCACCCGATCTCGCCCCTAACAACTTTTCTTATTTCTAGAACTCAAAAGAACCATTGCAGTAACGGAAATTTGACAGCGCAAATATAGTCACCCATGAGATGAAAGAATAGTTCTTGAAGCAATTTGCTGAGTTTGGCAATGACGACCTTTGAAAGATCAAGAAACGCTGGAAGAAATATATAACTATGGTGACTATTTCGAGAAGTTTTAAGAAAACGAATCCCTCTTTTAAATCTAATTAGTACATTTTATATACAAATTAAATGTTTTTATCCTGATTATTTTTAGTAATAATTAAAACATTGTGATACCCCTCGTACATTATACATCCGTCACGAAAGAATTAATAGCCAAAACATCTCATATTCAAATGAAAAGTTACAATAAATCATTTCATATTTAATCGTTTTGTTCAGCCTTCCCTTTCCCACAAGAATCCTTTATTTTAAAAATAAACCATTTTGGGACAAACTGTTTCAAGTAAGTGTAAAATACTCAGTTAATGGAAATTAATGTTTAATTCACAGCTCAATTTAGAGAGTCAGATTATTTAGGATTTATTAATCTATATTGGATTAAAGGAACATTATCGACTGCATGATCCCTCTTTTAAAGCTAGTTAGTAACTTCTATATACAAATCAAATGTATTTTCTTGCATTTTCCTTATTCAAACTATTTTAGCTCACAAAATAAATTGTATTGCTAAAATTCGAGATAATTATCTTAAATCAAATTGATAATACCTTTTAAACACTTATTTAAAACTGTTTGGGCTTAAGTTGAAGTATTTGTCTGGATGCACTTTGTTTTCATTCTCATTACATTCAACTGCTAAACATTGAACAAGCACATTAGCATACTCTTTAAATCCTCAAATTAGATTTAATTGTACAAAATCCAATTATAAATACTTCAAAGTCATTCGCTTTAAATGAAATTCAACGTTTCGCCAGGGTTCTTACATTTATTCCTAATAAAAAACGCAAAGACAATGTTATGTAGGAACAAATAGCAACACATTTCCAAACAAGGAATATATATGCTTCTATTTCATTATCCAGATGCAATAAGCATACATAGAATCAACATGGCTTTTGATAAATGATACACTCAAGAAACTATTTAATTCAGTTGTTGAAAATTATTGTTTTTGAAGTGGAACTATAGAATTTTAAATAATTATTCGTGAAAAGAGAAGTAAAGAATATTTGTAAGGGCATGGGATATAAATATGATTCTTGAATAAATATAACAATGTAGCGACGTATCTGTTAAACGATGAACAAAGTAATTTGCTTAGGAATCAAAAGTTTATTGTAGTTCGTTGCATAAAATGAGCAATTATAATAAATTAGAATATTGCATTTTATGCATTAAATTTATTATCAACATAAAATCACATACTAAAATGTTTTCAGTCTTTTAACAATTGTAAAAAAATAAAAATGGAATTTGGCTTTGCTAATTTCATTTTGATATGTCCTAACATTTCGCTATTTTTTTTCTGTTAAGTTCTCGAAAAAGTGGAATTGTTCAAAATGAATATTAATTAATATCAAGTAAGTGTACTTTTGAGTCTCAGGCTCAATTGAAGTCGTTACTATCAAGAAAAGAAAATACCATCTTGAAATTCTTATTGCATTTTTATTTTCACATGTGAAACAGTCTAAAGTACAAAAATGTTGCCAATAGTAACAACAAAAGGAATAAAAATAGACTACTCTTCCATAAAAATCAATTATTATATTAAATATTAAAAAAGAGCAAACAACATAAATATTAAAGTGGATAATAATAATATCTTCGGTGATTAAAATAAAAGCAGACGCTAACATACTAAATTAGATTTACCTCTGCGTCGTAAACATACATTAAGCGAACTAAATGTGATTGTATTATAATAATAATGTGTAATAATGTCAATCTCTGTATACCTAATACTTTGAACCTTTTATTTCATGCCCACACATTTTAGCTGAAATCGTTTTCTCAAATGAACATGTTTGCATATGTTAATAAAATATTTTGCTAGAAAGATTCTGAAGTGATAGTAAAATTGTTTATTAATTGAGTTAATCTTTAAAACAGAAAAACACAGAACTTTTTTTATAAATTTCTCTTCATTTTCGTTAAGTATAATATATACCTTTTCGTTAAGTGAAATAATACATGCATTTCATTTCAGTGAATTAATCACTCGCAAAAAAAAAAATTGTTTCAATGAATGATTTTATCTTGTTCATTAAAATCTTAAAATTATTGTGAAAGGTATGTAAGCAAGTCTTGAATTTATTTTTGTATAAAGTTTCAAGACTAATAAACCCTTCAAAACTATTCTATAAATAATTTGAAACTGTCTTTTTAATATTCCATGTTAAAATGCATTACATCTCAATAATATGAAGAGGATAAATTTTTTCCCCCCTTCAGAATACTGAACAAATGATTTAAAACACCAACCAAACTTCAATTTCTCTTTTAGGCTTCTGTGAGTAATTTGGGTCAATTACAAATGAGAAAAACATGAAACAATAGAATGGGAATATTGAATACTTCAAATGAAAAGATCCTACTGAAAAATTGATTTTTTTATTAAAAATTTCTAATCTGGACTGTTTTGAATTTTTCATTTGAAAGAAAAATCAAAGTGTATCATATTCGGGCTGATTGTATTATGTGGGAACAGAGTCGGGCTAGAAGATGAAAGGAATTTAAAGTAATTTTTCAGGTATTGGTCTGGATGATTTAAAAAAAAAAAATCAGTGCAATGCAGAATTCTACAAATCATGCATATCCTTTCCATACGGAAACTTACTACTGCGTGTGCTGAATGAATGAGCTGTTCTTATGCATTTATTTTAAAATTAACTCATAACGCATTCGAAAATAATAATTTAAATATTTAGCTTAGCAATAAAAGCTACAAAAGTATCTTTCTTACAGAAACAAAATATTTATATTAAATCATTTTATTAATCAATAGTTAGACTCTATTAGCACGTGGTTCTAAACTCGCGGGTCTGTTTGACGGGCGGCTTTTAAATTCCCTCCTTGATAAATAATCATTTGTGAAACTACTCTATGACTTTGTGGCGTCATAATTCTTATTTTTTTTCATGAAATTCAGATTAACCTTTTGTTTGGCTTACGCTACGTTATCCCGTTAAAAGTAAACACTAGTACCTTTTCTTCCTTTCTGTTTTATATATACTCGCATGAACAGTGTTTCTCTGATCGTGAAATGTTCTCGTTGCGATTATGTTTTTGAAAGACATTATTTTCAAGATATAGCAGTCAGTGAGTGAGATTAGCTGTACGTTCAACCATTCTGTATGGGTCAAATTTTAAGGCTTATAAAAATTTATCTTATTTTAGTAATTTTTAAGTGGTTTGTTACTTTGAGTTATTGGGATCATAGATTAAAGCTCAACGAAAGAAAGATACGCATGAAAGAGATTAAACAGAAATAAAATGCCAAATTAAAAAGTAATGACCATTTAAGAATTGACTGGAGAAACAGTCCACTCACTTTTCTTTAAATATTTAACGTTTTTTTTCACCATAAAGTGTTTCTTTTGTACCAGGCAATTTCTTAACACATTGTACAAATAGCAGACATGATCATAAATTTATTTTCTCGAATATACTAGCTACTTTGCAATGTAACGAAAATGTTTGTTACTCAGAATATTCATATCTATGTTTGATCTTACATATTAATATTACATATATTTATATTAATACTTACATATTAATTTATATTAATAATGAAATTTGCGGTTCACTTTTCGCTGTTTAGTAACCTTGAACCTCAACTACCATGTATTAACGGGGGAGGATGGACTATAAGATATTCTTTACCAAAAATATAAAGGATATTTTTTCCACTCGTACATTGAAAATAATGCATATTAAATTAAAGATTTATATATTGCCATTAAATCAACTTAAAAGTAATATATTTTAGCAAAATTTAAAGAAATTTTTAACGCGCATTTTTATAAGATAACGTCTATACAAATGAAATATTTATATCGTGTTACTAAATCACCTTAAAAGTAATAGCGCTTAACAAAAATAAAAGGATTATTCTATTACTTGTACTTAAAAAATAGCACATACAGACGAAATATTTATATCTTGTAATTATATCATCTTAAAAATAATGGCTTTTAGCAAAAATAAAAGAAAATTTGGTACTTTTCCATTTTGTCGGCGCAAATATCACCAAGCAGATTTTATTGGCGACAACACACAGTATACATATAATCCGTTTGGCGTCGGTTGTGTCTTTTTTGGCGACTTTATTGCTTGCGCCGGCGAAATGGAAAAATACCGAAACTTTTTACCACTCATGTTTTTATGACAATGTGTAATGTGTATGCAAGTGAAATACATACATTTTTATCTTTTTATAAAATCACCTTTAAACTAATATAGCTTTCAGCAAAAAATAAAAGGATTTTTTGCCATGCAAACTGTTAAAATCATGTTTATACCAAACAACCACGATAGCCAGTTGGTCATGGTCACGAATTCACTATTGCCGTCGTTTACATCGAGTCGTCGGTTGACTTCATGATATATCTTGAGACTAGTCATGTAGTGGAGCTGATGCAGAGTAAACATCTCTAGGCTCACTATCCTCATATTGGGATCGTGTGGAGATTTGGAGAGTAGAGTGCCAGCTCATTCACACATTCCTCGTCCACTTGGCCAAGACACAAAATTACAAGGACCGACTTCAGTAGCCTTTCGTTTTACTTCTAAGTGCAAAAAGTTAATAAACAGTCAAACAATCAATGTATATAGAAATAAAAAAAAATATATCTTATTAAATCTTAAAAATAATGCAATTCAGCAAAAATAAAATAATTTCTTTTACCTAGAATATACCTTTAAAATACTGTGACTACATTTTATATAAAATCTAAATTTCTTTCAGAATCAAATTCTTGTCCAGTTTAACAACAGAAACGAATTGAAAATATGTATTAGTAAATGAATACAATTGTTCTTGCGTGATTATGGAGTGGAAGTGATGATGAACATTTCCGCTGGAACTCTCTTACCATACTTAAGCTAGATTTACGAGCAACATTTCACATTGCAGGGATGTGAGATTTCGCTGCACAGGTTTATGGCCACTCGTAAACTAACCAGTAAAGGTTAATGTAGTATGTAGTACGAAAGTGTTTACTACTAAAAAAACATGTTTCGCACTCAGTAAATTTATGTTCAGAACCGCATAGGGAATTCATTAAAAGCTATTCTATATGCAGACAATTGTGAATTCACAAAGTATGCATTGAATTCTAAAATGATTTCTGTTAGTTTTACTTATTTAGCAATAACATTAGATTTAAAAATAAAGTCAAAAATAAGTAAACTGATAAACAATCGATTAATCAATGTATGAAAAAATAAAAAAAAATTATATTTTATTAAAAATAATACCTTTTAGCAAAAATAAAACAATTTTTTACCTCACATACTTTTAAAAGAATTGTGAAATCAAAATTTCTAATTTATATTAACAGTTTCCACGAATATCACTTTACTGCTTATATGCCATCATATTGTTGCATTCAAAAATACACAAACTTTTGAAGTACATAAACAATGACAAATTTGAGCAACAAAAAACTCATGGCAGAGGACTATGCGATAAAAATTTAAAAAAAAAGTTTTTTCAGTATTAAAATTAAAGTAAACGATAAAAACTTAAATTGGACAATTAATTATTAAACTTCATAAAAATATTATTTTTTGATATTAAAATTAAAGAAAATGATAAAATATTAAGTTAAATATATCGTAAGAGAAATGTTACTATTGTTGCCGTAAAATTGTTTATATATTAAGTATAGATTCTCCACATCATGTATAGTTTTTTACTACAAAATCAATAAAATAATTTAAAATCACTCACTGTAACCTTAATTAAAACTTTTCAAATATTTTGAGAAGAAAAAATTTGATATTTAAAAAAAAAATTACTGGAACAAAATTAACCTGCATAAATGGGTCATTTCTCACGTATGAGAAAACTTAAAACTCTAAATTTTCATATGATCTAAATCGTATGGGTAAAAGATTACATTATGACTTGGTAAAACTTTACGTTATGACTTACGAATTTCCTTGATACAGCGTGTTTGTATCTAGTTTTTTTTTTAATTAAGAATAATTTTTTTTTAAAAAAGTGTTATTCAAATTCCCTTTCAAATGGATGGTGACGGTAGTTACAAAATTATAAATTGAATGAAGTTTAGTGGCAAACAAAAAAACCCTCTTTTATTAACATAAAATCTATTGTTAGCAATTTAATAACTTTTTATTTATCGTTTTATACATCCTTTACAAAAACCTTGTATTTTGCTTAATTTTACTATTGTTATTAATGTTTGCATCTAAGCATTTTAGACAATTAATTTTCGTTTTCTAGAGGTGAATTTTGACTAAGATAGAGACATATTCATAATATTTACATGTTTCAATAATTATTGGAAACGTTGTTTTTGCTTTCAGCTCTAAAGCATTGATTAAAAAAATATTACTATTTATAGTTTAAAATTTAATTATTGCGTGTTTGTATTTATCCAAAATATTAAGTAAAATCACATTGAGTTGACTCATTATTTTATATAAATCAAGTGATCAGTTTAGTAATTTAGCCATGCAGATGAAAAGCTACAATAAATTACAGCTATACGTATTGACATAGGAAAGTTATTTGATTTTAATTGTTTTATTGATAAGAATTTTTATTACTTTTGTTATTTAATTACAAATTAATCATTTAATTTATAATTTATTTATGAATACTAAAATAAGAAAAATATTATTAAAAATTATACTTTTCAGCAATCTTAATAGACGAAGTAGCCGAAAAGTTAAAATAAATAAGAATATTTGTTATTGACATAGAAAAGATATTTAACTGAAATTATTTCATTGTTATAATTTTCTTAAAATTAAGCAAAACTTTTAATTTTAGGATTAAAATATTTTTTCCCCTATATGTCGATTGAAATCTTGAAATTTCTATTTGTACAAAATTTTGTTCCCGTGAAAAATAATTTAAATTAAATAGTTAAGATAGAATAGGAAAATAGTTAAAATGCTGATTATAGAATTTCTGTAAGGAAATTGTCCCGAAGAAATAAAATGTGAATATAAAATTATCTCTATATAACTTGATTATTTTGATGTTATTTAATTTATTGATACATAAATAATTTTAGCGTACATTGCCATCAATTAAATTTAAACTAAGATAATCATTATTATTTATGAGTTAGCATATTGCCTATAAACAGTTCTCACGTACTTACTATAACAGCGAGGAAATCCTCCATTTGATATGATGGCCTCTTATAAAATGTATTGAGATTTTATTGCAAATTGAGTTTGCTATTCGGTTGAAAAAAATATATAGGTTTTCTTCTTTTGATATAAATTCTAGCAATTTAAAGTTCATAAGCATACCTTGGAAACATCTCGCCAAAACATCCAAATAAAAAACGAAAGATGATATTTTTTAGTACTCGAATTGAGGATCCTTTTTTTTTTTTCCCCAATATATTTCTGTTTGCAGAAAGATATTCCTTAAACTTAAATTTGAAATCTAAAAATCACCTATATAATTTTGTAACGTTTTTTTTTATTGATATCTATTTATTGATAATGATTTTTGTATTGTTTTAAAAGATGTTAACATTAACCTACCTTTTGTGCTATTAGAAATATCGTATTCTATTAATCAAATATTGATAAAAATATTAGAACTCCATTTTTAATTTAGAAATTTTTGAATATAATGTTTCATTTATTTTTTGCCCCTAACGATATGGTCACCCAATCACTTTTCAGAATTTTTTTGTAAAATCTTTTGCATATATGTTTGGTGCCTGTTTTCACTGACAATAAACTTAATTTTCACGAAATATGTCACGATAAATTTCTCCAAATTTTTCTAATGGGTTTTCTTCACTCACATTATAACTATGTCTGGGACAAAACTTTAAAAAGTTTTTTCTGACATTTTAAAGAGCTTAATTGAGCTGAAATTTTATATTCATGATATTTTTGGATAACAATACGTCAATTTAATTATAATTAACAAAAACTAATTATTTAAATAATTAAAATTTTACCCCAAGTTTTTCGCCAAGTCACCTTATCCGTCGCCAAGGTGAGGGGATCATTGCTTAAATTCTCTTTTGGAAACTGGTGACATTTCTGTAAATCCATCTTTTTCTTTATAAGAGAAGCGTTGCAGGAGAGCATCAACTTATGTTCGCAACATTGCTACCGCTCTTCAAGA
Organism: Nephila pilipes; assembly: GCA_019974015.1. NCBI lineage: Eukaryota > Metazoa > Arthropoda > Arachnida > Araneae > Nephilidae > Nephila > Nephila pilipes. The sequence continues at coordinate 11,125 of BMAW01085172.1, read as the reverse complement.
CAGGCGAATGTTAAAAAAAATCTGAAGTATAAAATATCATGCTACACAAAGTGTGAAGTTTGAAAGAAACCCCACGTTTTAAAAACTAGTCTTTTATCGGTGTTTTACTTATTGTTTTTAGATAAAACATAAGTAAAAATAAATTCATTTTAATGAAGCAATAATTACATTTAGCTTAAAATATATTTTAGTTAATAATTTATCGTTTGCTTTTATTTTAATATATCTGAACAAAATATTATTGTCCACTTCTATATTTTATCGTTCACGAAATCTGCATATACACTTCATGCAAAAATTTCCGTTTCTTTTCCTTTCTGTTTCACATGAAAATACAACAATGTTTCATTAAAAACAATTATTAACCTAATAAAAGAAAAGTAGCAATTTTTAAATATCTTCAAATATACTACAATTTATTTTCGGAATTTATTTTGCTTAGAGGAGATTCAATGAAATTGTTTTACGTGCAACAAGAGAAAATGTCATTATGATTATTCGGTGTTGGTTATACACATTTTTTGTTTACGTAATTTAAGTGATTTTATTTTTATACAATTTTTAAATAGAGGAAGAAAAATAATGAGAGAGGGAAATATTGATTGTTTTGCCAATTAGTTAGTTGCCCTTTACAAACTAAATGATTTTCATATTGAGGTAGCGAAAACATGTATCTGAAATGTCTGGCTCCACTGTTACTGCAAGTATAAAAAGCATGCTGGTTTGAGTTTACAATACCGGTAAGTTGCAAATTTTAGTCACAAATTGTTACTGGTAATTCATCATTATTTTTATCGGTATAGATCCGTTATATATGCATATATCTACAGTGAAATTTTTGTACTTATTTGATAGGCTGACCTACAACCAAAAATTAAATTATGAAGTCAATTGATCACATATATCCATACATTAAAAATGATAAACATATATGGTGTCAAAAAGTTAAGCATAAATCGAGCAACACAGAACGACATCGTTTGACGTTAAGGGAGTCATGTTGTGGACTGTCATCATTCTGGACGGTCGAACAGACCTCAATAACTTTAAGACAGGGTCTGTGACTGCTAAAAATATAGAAATGAAGTTCCTGAATCTCTTGCTGCTATTGGTCCTGTCTTCACATTTATGGATGATAACGAGCTTTGTCATTGCGCGAGCTTCATCGACGACTTCTTTGAAACTGAAACTTCCTTGAAATAATCAAGCGCATGTCGTGGCCTTCTCACTCATCTGATTTGAATTCTATGGAACATGTGTGGAATATGCTCAGAAGATAACTTGCAGATCTTTCGCTACCTCCATTCCAAAATTGAAAAAGGCTCTGCGTGATGTTTGGAACTCTTTGAGGCTACAACTCATCCACAATGTCATTGCGAGTAAAATCGTTGCGTTGCTTAGACAGCCGTCAGAGGTGACTACTTACCATATTAAACTGCAGCATCTCTTTTTTGTTTTAGTTTAAAGTATGAACTCTTTTCTTTTAAACTGTCGTTTTGGGTAACAAAAATGATTATTATCGTACTTTCGTATTGTTTTCTTGTTTGACAACTGTTTTACAATTGCAAATCTTATTTTCAGTCATTCCAGCTCAGAGTTATATCATTATTTACAAAATTATTAATTGTGCTTGAATTTTAAACAGCAAAACATTACGGTCAACCCAGCTGGAATAGAATTAACAACTGTTGCGAATTACAAAAATTCAGAATGTCACTTCCTTTGACTTCTGTAATTGTATTACCTCCATGAAAAAGAAATTTATCTTATTAATCAAAATGACAAACAAGAGGTTCAACAAAATAAACTGTATCTGGCACTAAAAATGTTGATAAAATTATTAAAAAATAACTGGAATATTCTCTGTAGGAAAATATTCGAGGAAAATACATTAAACTGTGTACGATTCTTTGATAATTTTTAAACCAATAAGTGTTGGAATGTTAAAGAAACTTTTCTATCGCGGGATTATATTGTACAAAAATTAGATCACAAATATGAGAGCAAGTGTTGAATGTTTCGTGTGCACTTATTTTTTAAAACATGTTTTCAAATGAATCATGAATTTCATTATATATTTTATATTTCTTTCCATTGTGAAAAAGTATTCATGCGTAAAAATTACTTCTGATTTGTAGTAAAATTGTTGAATTTCTAATACGTGTTAATATGTTGTTTTTTCGAGAAAATGTTATCAACAAATATGCGTGGGCATAAAATAAAGGATTATATGGTATTAGATTCAAATGATTGATGTTATAATACACTGGAGTTCAAAATTAAGAGATTTTTCCGAATTGGTTGATTATCTCTAGAACTACTGGACAGATTTTAATGAAATTTGATGTGCTTACATATGGTTGATATAATACAAATAAATAAATAAATAAATAACCACTCAACATTATAATACGCACGAATTATCGTGAATAACACTCCTAGGAGTCGCAATATATAACACAGCAGTTGCAGAATAGAACAAAAAAATGGGTTAATAAGGGGTCTGTGTGTGTGGTCCCCTCTTACAGATATATCAGCCTCGCAACATGATTTTATGTTGGAAATAAGGGAATTTATGAGTTTCTGTTGTCAACTGGTCCCCCTCTTTCAGCAACGCTGTTTTCAGGTCCTAGATGGTTCTCGGAGGGGGTTGCCAATTGCAATTACCCTCTCCAGAGCATCCCAGGCATTCTCTATAGGATTGAAGTCTAGAGATCTGGCTGGGTAATCCATGTAGCAAATATCCTCACTTTCCAGAAATTCGACGACCAGATGAGCTCTATGAGACCTCACGTTGTCATTCAGTAAAAGGAAATTAGGACCAATTGGACCCCTGAAAAGGCGGATATATGGCTCCAAGACCTCTTCCCTATACCTCTCAAGAGTTGCAGTGCCTCTTTCAAAGACATGGAAGTGTGTGTGGCCATCCAAAATGATGCCTCCCCAGACCATTAAGCCTCCGCTGCCGAAATGGTCGATTTCTTGGACATTGGAAGGCAGGTAGTGTGTCCCTGCTTCTCTCCATATGAAATTACTTCGAAAATCATTGTTTAGGCTGAATCGGGACTCATCAGTGAAGAAAACGGTCACCCAATGATTCATGCTCTAATCTGTATGATCTCTGCATTATTTCAAGCAGACTCTCACCGGTTGCAGTAGCCTAGTGGTCATGGCTTCGGACTCGGGGCCGGCGGTTTTCGTTGAGTTGTGGGTTCGTGCCTTGATGTGTAAAAAAAAAAAAAAAAAACCCCCGAAAACCCAAACCGGAGGCCCGAAAAAACTTTTGGCCCCAAAATCCGTGGCGTGGTATGGAAGTTAGGAGATGGGGTGCCAGCTCAGGTGTCTTCCTCGTCACTTGACTGAGGCTCAAAATTACGAGGTCCATTGCCAATAGCCCTTGTGTTGCTTCTAGTGCGATGTTAACAAAAACCAAACTAAACAGACTCTCCTGTTCGCGGAACTGAGTAGAATGCAAACAACAGGTCTGGTTGCAAACAGTCCTTTCTCATGAAGTCTTCTGGAAACACTCACCCTTGAAACTCTGGTTATTGTAGCTGCATACAACTCATGAAAGACCTGAGAAACTGTAGCATTCCTGTAACGCCTCCTTGTAATGGACAAAAGGTGATATTCTCTGACCGTCAAGGCTCTTGGATGGCCTTGCCCAGGCTTTCTCTCGACGGAACCGATATCCTTAAACTGTTTCCATAAGTTTGACCCGATCCTGGACGTTAAATCGAATTCTCTGCAAATCTGGATTTGAGACTGGCCTGCTTCCAGTTTACCCACAATTCGCCACCTCATTCCATTATCTAAGCGTTGGTCGTTACTCTCACTTACCTGTTTGAATTTAATGTAAGCTATTGCTGCAGAAAAACACTAAGAAATTCGGAGAAATTTGTTACCGAACGATATGCAGATTTTGGCACGCGTACTTATAAATCCTGTTTTTCGACTTTTTCCGCCCCCATACACGTATACGCTTAAGTATTCGACGTACAAGATTTGCGTCTTTGTTTCGAAACAGTATTTTTACATTTCGTTCAATTCTCTCCATGAAATTCTACAAAATATGCAAATTCTCTTAATGTTGAACACCTGTGTACATTATGATTGTAATAATTACACTTGGTTTGCTTAAGGTATATTTACATTGCTGAGATGTACTTAATTTAATATCTTATCGACTGCGCTTATTTTAGTTTCTGAATAGAGATGATTGCCTTCTTTAATAATTTATTTTTTGCTCACACGTCTTAATATCGAATTTAATAATTGATTTATATAGCAGAATCGTCTTTTTTGGTTGTTGTTGTGAACAGTGTACTTTAGGCTGTTTCACTTGTGGTTGTGAAAATGCAATAGGAATTAGAAGAAGATATTTTCTTTTCTGCACAGTAATTGATTCTGTAATGCCTGGGGCTTGGAAGTACGCTTATTTACTTTAATTAATATTCTTTTTGAAAAATTCTACTTTATCAAGAATGTGAATGGAGGAAAAATGTTAGCACATGTTAAAATGAAATCAGAAAAGCTAATTTCCATTTTTCTTATTTTATTTTCAAAGTTTTTTGCTTTTAATATATTTTTTATTTACGACAGACAATTAATTTTATTTTTGTAGGTTTATTTGTTTTTATGTTTTTATTCAGACGATATTAATTAATTAATTTAGCTTCTAAGCATGCTTTATTTTTATTTGCTTTCCTATAATATTTCTAAGAAAATGACTATTCATGTTTTTGCTCTTGTTTATTATTTATCATTGTTTATGTATTTTATAAATTCATGTTAAATTTTATGGCAACAGTGAGTAGTGTTCCGAAGTTTATAGTTGCACTGGATGTTGGAAAAAAATGTTAACTCTTTTGTAACAGTATGAAGAGTTTATAGTTGTGCTCCTCTAGAGATCCAATTAATAAACTTGAAACAAATTAATAATTTTGTTAATTATTTTTTGGTAATGTCAATTTATTTAACTCTATATTCTCTACTGTTATTTTCTTCTGCTTGATCGTCTGCTAACACTTCTATTATGTTCACAGAAATTAGAATATTCCTATCCAATTAAATTAAATAAAATTTACTTAGCCATTTAATGTTACATTAACAAGAGAGATGTCTGAATTTATAGAAATAATAAAATTCGAAAATGTTCCAAGTTATAAAATAAACATTTTATGACGCATTTTGATACGTTTTATGATGTATCTAAATATTTTATAATGCATCGGTCATATTGTTAAAATAATTCTTAAAAACCTTAATAATACCAGGGTAATAAAAATGTAAGGAAATGATTTCCGGCGTCGTTTGATTATTTATTTTGGAATTCTGAATCGCAGATTTATTTATTCAGCATTAGAATTAAGGTGTATAAAAGAGGAATTTCAATTTTTCGTGTTTTGTTTGAAATAAATATTTATCGCCCATAAAGTGACCATTTGTATCTATTTTTATTTTTCGGAATTAGAAAATTGTTATTTGAATTCTTAAGATTTACAAGAATTTTTCACATATTTAGTTTTCAGTAATAAATGAAAGAAATTAATTTACGAATTTAATTAGAAATGCAATGCCTTTATATTTTATTGTAAAAAAAAAGTGCAAAAAATTAACTTAATATTTTACACATTTAATTGTAAGTACAAATATCTGATTGATGCATTGATCGATTGAATACGTTTTTTTTCTTCATTTTCGTTCTTTAAGACTAAAATGATGTTAAGAACCGCATTAATTTTATTAGTTATAAACTTTTCCCCTAAGGCATGCAATTTCGATACCATAACAGTAGGAAATTTTAAAGCATGTTTTGTGTGTAACAAATAACTTAAACGGTGATTATATAAAATCTGAATTATCCGATGCTAAAACAAATACTTCGATACATCTTTTTAAAACAATTTTAACATAAAAGACAGTTTTTTAAATGTTTCAATTTTTTTTTTGCATTACTTTATTTGAATATACTCGTATGCAAAAATAATTTAAAAATTTTGGATTTATTACATCTAAAACACACACCCATAAATTAATATAAATACAAATAATAAGTTTTTCTAAATACTTTTCAAAAATAAGTAACTAAATATGTATATAGACAGATTTGATTGAGTTTGGTTTTGTTAAAGTCGCACTAGACGTAACATGATGGTCAGTGGCGAATTCTCGTAATTTTGAACCTCGGTCAAGTGACGAGGACGACACTTGACATATAATCCCCCTCTCCTAACTTCCACACCACGCCATTGGTCTTTGACTTCACTATAAGTAACTCTGACGTCATATTATACCTGCTTCCTACAAATGATTTGACTTAGATTTATCAGTTTTTTGTTGCATTATGGAGAGTAGGAATATTTAATTATATTATTATTTATTTTGAGCCAAGTCAGATTTAACGTGCATCAGCCCCGGCAACAAGGCGGGTCTTTAGTGGGATCAAGGATCGAGCCTGTGACCAACGAAAACCACCGCTATAACCACTACTATTGTTATACAGATACCGCGAGTATTGTTATATAGACAATTAAATATTATTCCAAAAGTCAATATCTTTTTTATGAATCTTAACTCCTTTTATTTATTTTCGTACCAAGAGTCTAATCCATTTGAAAGTAACGACTGATTGAATGTAAAGATATATTTGAGTTTTAAAAGCACTGATTATTGTAATATATAAAATAAATTGGAAAACAAAATCTGTTTTGAAACTATAATTTTAAAACTTTAAGCTAGTAACTCTGAATATATACTACACACAAATGGTACAAATTTACTTTTATTTCAAATATTTAGGGGGGAAATCCTTTAGTTTACAACCGAGAACATTCTACATTATGTATATATACATTACTACTTTCGAAATGGAACGAATTGAATCTATAATATTAAAATGAAGACTTTTCGTGTGTGTATGTGTGGACGATGTTGCGGTAAGATTACAAAACACAAAATATATTACAAAGAATCTGTGGATCGGACGTCGAAGCCTTTTTTCGAAAATCGCTTCAGAAGTTTTAAAATTTAATTTTAAAGGGATTTATGCGGCACATTTTGTCTTCACTGCACAAGTCTTGCTCATAATGCGTCCTGTTATAACGTCTTTGACTTCACTATAAGTAACTCTGACGTCATATTATACCTGCTTCCTACAAATGATTTGACTTAGATTTATCAGTTTTTTTGTTGCATTATGGAGAGTAGGAATATTTAATTATATTATTATTTATTTTCTGCCAAATAATTGTGATTCTTTTTCGACTGAACCATCTGAAAAAAATATTGTTTGTAAGCAGTAAATTATTGTTTTGGCAACAATTTTCTATTTTGTTTCAGAACAAGCGGACCTGTTAAAAAAGAGTAAGCCTATTTTATGCTACCAAAATAGTTTTTTAATGCATTACTATGAATTTTAATTTATTTTTCTGTTTTATGTTGAGTGTTGATTTATATTTATTGACTATTTAAAATTTTTATTTCATGAATTTTATTATTTTTATATTAAGCGGTTATTCTTATTTGAAATTGAGCATTTCTCTTTCAATTATAAGCTATCTGTATTATTTTTGATCTTATTACTGCAAATTTTCTAAATTAGTGATTTATTTTGTATTGTTTTTAATTTAGCCCGTGAAACTTATTCAACAAACTTTCTCTTTCTGTTCTAAGCTGCCTGTCACATTCTCCTTTGAATACTTTTTACGATTCTAAGGCTAACTGATTTTAATTACAGTTTCGCTTATTTATTTTTTTTATTTTGATTTTAATTACAGTTATTTTTAGGCTGCGTGTTGACGTATAATACTACTATTGAACTAATATTTTTATATCATGAATTAATATTGCTTTTTAATATTTTGATTCCTACCCGAGACAGCTTACATTTTTATATGAATTTAATTATTTTCGATACTTAGTTCATTTCTGAGTCATATATACTTATTATCAAACCCTATTTAATAAGTTAAAATAATTAATTAATCTAATTTGTATGTATCACTGTAAGCTGCTTGTTTTTTATTAATTTTTTTCTGTATTATCTATTCTTTGAATTCAATTATTTAAATACTCTGATTATCTATTTTAGGCCACCTGCTAAATACTAATGTGTTTCCCCCCAAATCTAAATCTCAGCTACGGCTGAAGGTGAGTGAATGTACGACTAAGGCCTTGTGTGATTTTTGAAGTGAAAGGAAAACATACAATTATGGAATGGAGTATGAATGTGGAAATAATTGCGGCCACTTATGAATGTCGTAAACTGTATCGAGAGCATGCGATTGTTTGAAAGGAAAGGCACGACTAATGGATATAAATGAGGCTGCAAGAAATAAGTATTTAAACCCCATGATAGTTACAAAAGCGTAAGGAGAGGCTGAAGTTTTCCCAAAGCCATTAGAGCTTGTGTGATGTTCTTTGAGTTACAAGATTTTGGTTTGGAAGGTGCATGAATAAGCTTGTTACACGAGTGAAATAAAGATTCACAACCCCGAGGTTGTTGATTGATATCTGTTTTGTAGAAACAGAAAAATTTATTTGATTTATGTGAATGGTAATAGTTCGCAACTTGGAGTATATGGAGTATTTGTGGTATTGAATGAATCTAAATTCGGGAAAATAACATATCGAAGAGGTCAACTAGTAAAGGACTAGTGGGTGCACAGAGATATTGAAAGGTAAACAGACAAATATTTTGCTTGTGTGACTGAATGACGGACGAAAGAGGAAGGTATGCTGATGAAGTTTTGAAACAATTTATCAAGGGTATCATAAGAATAAGAACATCTGGAATCCATCAGACAAATAGGTTAATAAAATATTTTTCAAAACCTTTTTATTTGGAACTCTGCTGAGTATCCACTTTACTTCGTAAAAATTAAATCATCTTTCATTATAGCCGCAATTATAATTAATGACTACCACCACGATTACATTTTTTTAATTGTATTGTTAAGTTCTTTTCATAATAAATGATATTTAAGTACTCTTTTACATTCCGCCAATATCGAACCATACTCATATAAATATTGGACCACCAGATTATCAAAAATACCAGATTCTAAATATCCATAAATAAAACGTGATTAAACAGCAAGTTATATATTATTATTGTATAAATTTTATGGACTATACGAAAATAAAGTTCAAACGTACGAAGTAACTATTAAAACTACAAAAAACTTACTGTTTTGAATTGATAGACTGCTTTATTCCATTGAAGTGTGTGTGTGTGTAGAAGGCATATAATAATTTTCTTTAATTGTGTAAAATGCCATATTACAGGCAGTGTCGGAAAGGTGACGTGCAGGATTATATAGGAAGTGATGTATTCTCAAGTTATGAGTCTGCTATATTTTTGTGTATTCGATTCTGTTTTCAAAATCTCCATGCTTAAAATTGACTCGTTTCATTTTTTGTTAGTCACGGTTAATTTTTCTGGCATATATTTTTCATTCGAATGAAATTCAACATCGTGCATTTTTATTTTGTGAAACTATTTATTACTTTCAGTTGTCAAATTTCATATAGTCAATACATATTTAGTTTTTATTTATTTATTATGTCTTTTTCTACCTTATTGTTTGATTCATTAAATTTATATGTTTGACTTTGATTTTCTATTTCTAAATCATTCTTCCTTTTGACACTAATTTGATGTTCACTTAAAATTGTTACAATTTTAAAAAAAAGTTAATTCTTTGAGCTGAATTGTAATATTTTTCAATTCATCCGCGTGAAGGGCTGGCACTTTAGCTAGTGCTATATAAAACAAATAATACTATTTACTTCATTTACCTATTTGAACACAAAGATCGGATCCTTTAAAGATCATCCTATTCCTTTCAAAACAAAAAAATATTTACCCTATTATTCGTACATTTTCTACTATTCATTCAGAGGTTCACAATATTATTGTATAGGTCCTGAAATGAAATTATATCTTCGTCAATTTACTTGCAACTAAACGCCAAAAGCAACCTATCGTTCCAACTGAATTGAGAAATACTGTATGTTTCATTTATCATACATATAATTGATAGAGAAGCATCTACGATTAATTCTGCTGAACAATCGTAGCATAATATTCTATATCTCTTATTTGGGAGAGTCAGTTCTCTATTATCGCCTATGAAACAATGACCTTTCAATTCATATTCACGATTCGTTATGAGGATAATAGTGAAACAATGTACGTCAATTGAAACGCAAGGAGCTTCAGAATTCAAAGCTGGACTTTAACGATTAAATATAATTTCGAAATTAATGAATATTGTTAATGAGTTTAATCTATGTGATGTGAATAGTTTCATATTACTTTGTGAGCAGAGAATGTATCCGATAGGCACTTGGAAACATAATGACGTTATTTGAATAAGAACATAGAAGTGCTTTAATGTATTTACGATGAAGGTTCAAAACAGTACTTATGATCGAAAAGGGAAAATTCTCTGTAGCCCTGCAAATGGATCCTTTCTTCTTTTTCTAAGAAATCTATGAGTATATCGCTTTTGCGTCCACACAAATCTTCACTATAAATATTTAGGTCAATAAAACTGTCTTCGCCTTCTAAGAAGTAGATTCAATCAAGCAATCCATTATTTTAATTGTTAATTGGTTTCCGGTGTTCAATAATAAATCCATATCTTATCGAAGGTGACAACTCAACGCGAAAGCAATCAAATTTTAATTTGGAAGCAAATGGATATCAAATAAAAATAACAAATAAATCAATGACAAATTTTTGACGTCCTTTAACAGATGACAGCACACAATAGCAATAACAAATTGCATTAGTAACCCCATTTGTTTCCAAGAACATGAATTTTTTTGAATCACCCTCTCATATACATACGAGTATGTGAATATATTTATTTGATTTCATTCTTAAGATCTAGATTTCGGAAATATTGGGATATTTTGTTAAATGAAATATTATCTTGAGTCACAGAATTCAAGTTTTATTCCAAGTCAATAATTATGGACAAACAGGAATAGTTAAGCCAGTAACAGTTCGTAAACTTGATTTAATGTAAATGATTCTTCAATTCAATGACAACTGAAAAACTGAATGGTGTAAGAAGTTTAAAGATTTATACTGTGAAAAGAAATCTTTGATATT
>BMAW01085170.1:0-87186 GCA_019974015.1 Nephila pilipes | reverse complement strand
ATATGTGAAAAATATACACCAATATAAGAATAAATGATGTTAGATAAGACAAACAAAACATTTACAATCATTGAAATCTGTTCGACTTCAGATTAAATTTGGGGGTTAATCCGATTTCATGGAACCATTGTTAGTAAACCAGTAGATTTCTCTTGAAATAAGATTTGTTAGTTGATAAACCAATAAATTTCTCCATAAAATTGGATAACAATAGAAAAATATATGCCAAAAAAAAAATCGAATAATAAGTGAATAAGAGTTAAATAAATAAGAAAATAAGAAAAGCAAAGAAAATAAAGAGTACAACACACTAAAAGCTCTTGTGCAGGAAGGAATAACAGTGAACATTTATATTTGTTACAATAGTTAAGAGCAAAGTTCAAATATTCAATAAATAGCAATAATTAAAAATATTTTTCCTTTTACATATCACAAATTATATAAAAATAATTAATTAATAAAATAGAATAAGCTTGCAATTTGAAAGGATTTATTTTTCTTTTTAGCGACCTCTTTTTACGTTATTGCCTCTTATCGGGGTTTTCAGCTTTTAATCTTATATTTTCCCTACTATAATAATAATAACAGGGAAGCACAAGAGCTATAAGTGTGTAATTTCTTCTTCATTTTTATGCACTTATTATTGGTTTATTTCTTAGTAATTGCATAGTGTATTATAAAGGAGCCACTTGCTATTGCATTTACTCCAAAAATCAGATTTACCTTTATTTGATTAAAGAGTTAAGTTTTTCTCAGAAAAAAAAATACATATTTTGAGCTATTGTTATGATATTGATATAATATGCATATTTTCATGTTTCTTTTTTCTTCTTTTTGTATAAAAAATAAATCGCAATACTTGTATATACTCATACATATTATTTCAAATATCTTACCTCTATAATGTTGCAAATAATTGTTCCAGTACAAGTACAACGTTTGTTACCAATCTGGACCTACAACACATTCCTACATAAAATTCATATGTCTTACTCCTACTGCCTACCGTGTGCTGTAATGGATTGTATAACTGTCTATATAATAGTCAGTCTTTTTTCTCCTAGAAGTATTAGACTTAGAGTGTAATATGAAAAAATTACAGAAAAGTCGATCGGCCTCTAAAAAAAGAGCAGCGGGAAAATAAACCAATAATAGAAGACTGCGATCCCAGACAATTGATTACTATATTTCTATTATTTATCGTACAATGACATATTACAGAGAATGAGAAACGTGCCTTCTTACTACAAGTTAGCTTTTTGTAGCTTCATAGTCTCATGCGATGTCCTGAACCATAAAATGGAATCAATAGAATTTCCCAGAATATAAGGAATCAATGAGAATTTTACAGAAGAAATTCATTCATTTGTACATATATTTTTATCCATTTTTAATTTTTAAAGAAAACAATATTACCGATTATCAGATACAATTATAATTTATGCCATACTTTTGATGCTGCATATATAAATGATACTTAATTTTTGCTGCACACTTACATCTAAACGTGCACAAATAAATCAGGGTAAAACATCTTGACTTTTGATTCAATTTCTACAAACAACCACGAAGGAACTACCTTTCATTTAAATTATTTCTTACAAAACAGTATATCTCCCACTCCTCCAAGAAAGTTCTTACATCTGAAATAAAATCCACAGATTTATTTGTATAAAAGCAATAAATTTGCAATAATTTAGCAATAATGTTATAAAAGCAATAATTTAGCAATAATGTTATAAAAGCAATAACTTAGCAATAATGTTACATTATACTTATTGTTTACTTTGTAAACAAAGAAAATAATAATTTAATGATTTCAAATGGAACCTTAGATTTTTGATTTCCAGTGGAATATTATTTGTAATATTAAATCCTGTACAGAAAAAAAAAACTTTCAACATAAAATAACTGAAAAAAATCTGAAAATTATTGTTAAAAAGCACCAAATTTTATGAAGAATATTAGAATTTTTACTCGGGATCAGAATCTTTTGCTAGCATTAAGAACCTCTTTTAATTGTCGAATTAACATAATAAATGGACTTCCCTGTCCTCGGGTATAAAAGCCGTCACTAGCCGTTGGCCGCTCTTTCTTTTCTCTTTGCTATCATGTAATATGTTTCCCTTCTCAAACACGGCTTCCAAGTATAGCATGCTCAATTATCTAACTTAAAATGTTCCTTGACAAGAATAAATTATATTCATTCAAAAAAAATGAATGAAGTTCATTCATCCAATTCCTACGACTTCATACCGTGATAGGATTTGGCTTTTCCATACATGACGTTAAGTAAGAAAGATGTCCTTTAGATTTCTTTCTCTCTCTCATACACACATGTAATGAACTCGCATTAAACTAATTTAATTTTCCTAAGTTTCCTTATTTTCTAAGTCAAAAATAAAGAGTTCATTCCTATTTCTAATCGAGTTCCACATTATCCTTTTATTTATTATATCACACGCTCATAAAATCTGTTGAATCAACTTTATCATAGTCATAAAAGTATCGGAAATAATCCCTACTAGAATGATAGACGTCATATTAATCCCTAAGAATATTTTTATCTTGTACCATGTGAGTATCACGTGATTTAGAAATATTCATAGAAAATCACCATTATAAATTAACCTGCACGATAAGAAAACGACAAGAAATACTCTCTGCCGTTCTCGAGCAGCTGCGAAACCGCATCTCTGTCTTCCGACAAATTACGCATACTTACAACATCTCTCTCATCGAAATGAATAAAACCAGCGAATAATATTTGTAGCATTATATCCTGTATAGAAAAAAAATTTCAACATAAATAACTGAAAATATCTAAAATCGTTGTTGTTCAAATTTTTGTGAAAAATAATAGTATTATCAGTCTGCTGCTAAATCAAAATTTCAAGCTGTTGTACCTTTTGTCTTCATTTTGCGTCAATATGCCAAAATCGATGAGACCTGGATTCATCACTATGTACCAGAAACCAAGAAACAATCAAATCAATGGCTGCTCTGATGAATATATATATACATTATGAATTTAAAATTCAAAAAAGACTTTAAAGATTAGTGACAGTAAAAAAGAATTTCAACACTATTTATTCATTTCTGATGAGAGAGAGATGTTATAAGTATATATAATTTAAACGGAAAAAGACAAGAGATGCAGTTCCACCTTCTCGAGCATAACAAAAGAGAGCATTTCTTATCGTGCTGGTTAATTTATAAAAGTGATTTTCTAGGGATACTTCTAAATCACGTGGTATTCACATGGTACAAGATAAAAGGATTCTTAGGGATTAACATGACGTTTATCATTCTATAGGATTATTTCTTGACTAATCTTATGACCAAGTGATAAAGTTGATCCAACAGATTTTATGAGCGTGTGATATAATAAATAGAAGGATAATGTGGAATTGGATTAGAAATAGGAATGAACTCTTTACTTTTGACTTTTAAAAGTGGGAAAACTTAGGAAAATTAAATTAGTTTTATGCGAGTTCATTACATGTGTGTATGAGAGAGAGAGAGAGAAAAAAATCTAAAAGACACCTTTCTTACTTAACGTAATGTATGGAAAAGCCAAGTCCTATCACACTATGTAATCGTAGGAATTGGATGAATGAACTTCGGTTCTTTTATTGAATGAATATTATTTATTCTTGTCATGAACACTTTAACTTAGATGACGCATATGCTATAAGCATGTAAGCAGTGTCGGAGCAGGAAAACATACTACATGATAGCAAAGGATAAGAAAGATTGTCCAATGGCCAGCGACGGCTTTTATGCTCGAGAAGGACACGGAAGTCCATTTATTTTGTTACTTCGACAATTAAAAGTGGTTCTTAATGCTAGCATTACGCCCGTGATTCTGAACAACTGAAGTTCTACTCCTAATTTTAAATTTTCAGCTAATACCAGCATGAAAATTGATTGGTAAGAATTAATATATTGTTTTATAATTAAACAAGAAATTAAGAAAGCCTTAAAAAATTAAACAACGAAGCTTCTCTCTCTCACACACATACATTATTAAAGACATACATAGTATATTATCAATAATACACACAGACACACACACACATATATATATATATATATATATATATATATGTACGCACAAGATTTTCAATGTTTCTATTTTCAACATTGTTGATCACAGCTTCTTTAATGTAACCTAATAGAATAACGCTACAGTGTTAGGTTTCCAATGATGATAAATATGGAAGTTCGATATAAAATTCCTATTTGTTTCATCTGTTTCATTTGTTTATTGTTGTTCTTCTTATTTGTTTCATCCCGTACATCCAACAACAACAAAAAAACAGCAACATGGTTAACTTAAAATATTCTTAAATGAGCCAAATCTCCACAGAACTTCAATACAAATATTAAATGAAAGAGGAGCTCTAACTTTTCTGATATCTGACAGATTTTTCTTTCAATCTGTGAAATTATGGTTCCCTAAAATAGGATGAACCATCCAATTAAGCACGCTGATTAATAACTAGTCCACAGATCAAGGAAAATGAGCAAGATTGTTAGCTTAGAACGGTGGTGAACTGTAACTTATGGATGAAATTCGTAATTATTTTGAGTATTTTCCGTTTCACTGGGTCTTTCTAATTACGAAAGTCTCTTTGAATATGCAAATTGCTTTTTGACATTTATAAACGAGAGATATTTCCTTTACTTGTTGAAATTAATCATTAGAGGAATAAGTCCAATTCATTTAAACAAGGCCCTGAATTAAATAGTCATAAGAAAAGTTTCGCTAGCTTAAATAATTAACAGTTATCTTTGGACTGAAAAAATTGCTTTGCGATCTTTGGTAAAAGTAAATTTTATTTCTTTTATATGAAGGTAAAGCAAAAGTGGCCAGTTCCTTTCCAGTTTCGAATTAAGGAAGAATTTTTTTTTTGCTAACACGTTTAGATAATTTTATATATTTCATTAAAAAACTTATAAAAGAATTATGCTTAAATTTCATCCAAAATTGCTCATTAATTTTTTTAAAAAATTGAATTATATGCAGCCTTCCGAACTCTAAACTTTTACAAAACAATTTTTTCCCTTTGCAATTCAAATTTCGCTTTTATAAATTAAATTCAACATTTTGCAAAAGTGATTTTTCTGCTGATTTACTTCGTAGAATTAATAGCTCACAATTTGAAAGATGAATATTAACGAAAGAATAGTATGTACAAATGTATTTAAAACCACTCCGCATAGCATTGAAAAAAAATCTTTGAAAAAAATAAGCAATTTTTCCTGAAAGATGTCTCATTTTTACATTTTTTCCAAAATTTACTAAAAATTATCTTTTTCAAAGTGAATTGTAATAATCATTTTTTTTTATTATCGCACATTGTATCAGAAATTATAAATATTAAAAGAAAGCTAAATATTAGAATGGCTTAAGTCTGCAAATATCTTATTAATTTATAAGCAAAAGAGAAATATTTCCCATGTTATTTTTAATCTTTCAAGCATTCAGTTTTAATTATTATATTTACACTGATAAAATGTGAGATCCAAAATAATTCGTTAAATCGAAAATGACTGTACCGATTACATCATTGAACAAATTAAATTTGGTTAAGATTGAATCAAAGTTTTATTCATCATGAAATTAGTGTAATATGCCCTTTTTGGGAATGAACTTCGTTTAAGACTGAATTAAATTTTGCTTCCCTTTCGAAAATACATACCATCCGAAATTTTTTATGCATATTATTTCTTTCATTTCTACTTTTCTTTTTAAAATCCGCTAATATTGAATGATTAAATTCTTTTTTTCATCTCTTCTTAATTCTATAGATATAGTAATCTAGATTTAAATATTAAATTATAATCTCTTCTTAAATTAAAAACTTTTCAGTTTTAAAGGAAAAAAAATTCCTAGATCGTATGACAATAATTTTTACAAAAGTTAAATTAACAATGGATTAAAAGTCTTCTCTTCAATTTAAAACCTCTGATTTCATACAGAAGAATATTTTCCCATCGGTGTAGTGGTTTATATATATATATGTGTGTGTGTGTGTGTGTGTGTGTGTGTGTGTGTGTGTGTGTGTGTGTGTGTGTGTGTGTGTGTGTGTGTGTGTGTGTGTGTGTGTGTGTAAATTTACATGCAGAATCATAATGACAGAATGGGGTAAATGGTTCATTTTTTATGTTGTCTATGGGTTGATCTGGATTCAATGATGAGGCGGATATTTAAAAGAGTGAAAGTTTTTTAATTTTATCAAACAATGTATTTACAAAGAATTTATAAAGTAAAACTCAGACAATTGGGTATACATATTACATTCGGAGCTACCCCATCGCACGCCTTTCCACGATGGCTACCCCCTTACCTCTGATAAGACTGGTGTGATCCCCTTTGCAATTCTTCAAAGCAGAGGTTTATGGCGCTGTCTAGTGTAGTATTTATGTGTGTGTGTTTATATATATATATATATATATATATATATAAAAGATATATATATATATATATATATATATATATATATATACATAAATGGTTCATATACAAAAAAATAATTATTTTTTAGAATATATGCATATGTCCCGAAATTTGAGGTCACATGTAATAGGATAATATTACTAATATTTTGTCAGTTTTGATTGTAGCAATGTTTTCGAGATTTTTCGTACTACGTTTCTGGTTTAGTCTACTATAAATACTCATTTCTTCGCTTCAAGCGTATAGAAAATAAAACACAAGAGTTTTGATTAGTTAATACTTTTATTCACAACGTTATGATTGATTAATGCTTAACTATTGAAAAAACGTGTTCTTTCAGTGTGGATCTAGCTTTTTTATTTGATAACTGCATTTTATGATGATAAACAATTGTTTTTGTTTCTTTTTCATTAACAGCCTGATTAAAGTAATAAATCTAGTAGAAGTTATATTTAAAGCTTTGAATATATTTTTGAGAAGAGAATTGATTACTTTAATCGTATATATGCTTTTGAACAAAATATTCAATCGAAATAAGAAATGAATTTGTTTTAGAAAGATATCTTTTATAATCTACATGTTTTGATAAAATATACAAAAAATTGTTTTATTCCAGAAATTGTTTTGAATAAACTTTTAATTATTAATCAGTACATCAATAGTTAATAAGGAAAAAAATATTGTTTTCTTTACTGATACAATGAATTTGTTTCTTTGTTTTGCATTTAAATTTGATCAATATTGAAGAATACGTAAGGCTATCTATAAAGTTTAAATATTACAAAGAAATAACCGAGATATCTGGATAAAATTTGCATATTAGTAGAACCATGTGTGCTAATGCTGTAAATTATAACTCTTAATATTGATTTGTTTGGTTTCAGGAAGTCGTTGATTCAGATAATCTGCAATATGAAAAATGTAGAGTTTAATCTGCTGAATTCTACAACTACACAACGACGGCTTTCGAAAGATTTTTTAAAAAAAACCTGGTAGTAATGCTTAACTCTAGTTGGTGATTATGTAGAGAAATGTAATAAGAATAATAAATAATAATTAACTTACTATCTCGATAATTTCAGTAGTAATTAAACTTTACGATACGCACACAACTCAAACCGGAATAATACCCTACTCGATATTGAAAATGTAACACCAAGAAGAAGTAGACAGAAAAAGATGAAACTGGGCAAAAAGAGAGAGACAGCATAGAAAAATAAGTGACCTTTATTTCGAAATGGTATGCGTAATACAGAGCGAGGACAGCGTGAGATCGGTAGGTTGTAGAGCCACCGTAGATGACGATACACGAAGCAACACGTCTGGATGCAGCGTCATTGAGAGTACGGAAAGCGTTCTATGGCTCACCATTCTCTGTCAACCATTAGCCACAAATCGTCTTCTGAACACGACAATGGCAGGGTCTGCAGATGGCGTCCAATCATATCCCAAACGTGTTCAATTGGTGAAGGATCAGGAGAGAACTGTGACCAGGAAAGAATCTGTACACCTTGCAGAACACGTTGATTGATGCTAGTAGTGTGTGGTCGGGCGTTATCATGCTGATTCAAGGCATTGGGCACTCCCTGAAGGTAGGAGAGAATCACCGGTCACAGCACATCATCCGCGTATCATTTGGCCCGATGTGTTCTGAATACAAACTAGAGGTGACCTGGAATACTTCGCAATTGCATCCCAAACCAAGATGCCACATTGTCGCGCGGTGGGGCTCTTTACAATTGTGCGAGATTGAACATGCCTCCACGTTGATGTCACACTCGTACGCGATGACTGTCAATGGAGAAACAGAAGCATGACTCATCTAAAAATATTATCCTATACCTTTCCGTCTCCCATTCCAGACGTTGGCGTCTATGCTGTGGGGCAACCAGTAGACGGGAAATGGTTTTGGTAGATATGGGAACATCCAGGGTGTCTTGAACATACTGCAGAATAGAGGTAGAAGTAGCTTCCGTGTCCTCCACCGCTTGTCGGTTGATGCATCGTTTCACACGTGCTGACGTCCCTCTGGCTTTACCAGTATCCCTCAAACTTGCCGCATTTCCTTGTTCCAACTAACTTCGCCATAGTCGGTGCACTACGCGTCTAAGAGTGTTGCATTCTCTGTTATTATGCGCACCCTCTGAGACGAGAACAAATTTTCTACGATGATTTCCTTATCAGAAATAATGGCATGAAAATCTGCGTTCTGCAGGCTTCTTCCCTTATATCTTTTTCAACATGCGCTGGACAGCTGCGTATTTCACATCATTCGCATAACTCGGTGACATAGGTCTACCTTAAAATGTGCATGATTTTATGGTCACTCCTTCTTGGTGTTGCATTTTCAGTGTCACGCAGTGTGATTAAAACTTTACAATACTGCAGGTTACTTCAATCTACAACTTCTTGAAACCAAACAAATTAACATTAATAACTGCAATTTACAACATTATGTGTATGGTGATCAGTTACTATTTAGAATGAATTTTATCCAGATTTCTTTATTATTTCTTAATAGTAATTAAACCTTATCAATGCCTCTCGTGACAAAGAATGAAGGAATTTTCTTTGCTTTTATTTAACAGAATAAATTTTGATTGAAGAAAGAATAACAGTGTTGCAACTTGAAAAAAAAAATGTAGTTCATCATTCTATTTCTTTTTTGTCAAATTTTAGTTGCTAGGATTATGCTTTTGTTGATTCTCATCTTATTACAATTTTAATATAATCTATATTAAATAAATCCACCACGAATATTGTTCGAATTATGTATCAACCACGAATTTCAAATATATTGTATTGTATTAAAATCAATTATCCTTTTGAATATTCTTATATAAATTTATATGTTTAGAATGCATTGACATCCCTAAAATTAGATTTATTTTTAGACATTAAAAAATAAATACATTTCGAGAATGACCAATAAATGTTAGTAATTTATATTTAATTTATTTCTCAAATTATTTTCCACAATAATAAAAGCTATCCAAAATTTTCTTGTTGTAAGCTCATTATAATTTTTCAGCTTTTAGAACTTTTAAGTAAAGTAAAAGAAATAGCACGCAGGAACGTATCCGCGACGATACTAAGTTGTAATATTTTCTAGCAAAATAAAGAGTAATGAATGAAAAAAAACCAGATAACAATTCCATCCTAAGGCATCAGTATCAAAATAAATCTGATTAAAGGCTTTTTGAAGAGATTATATTAAATTAATCTTTCAACTCTCAACTAAGAAATAGAAGCAACTCAAACACGAAAATTTTAAACTAATATTCCCGTCTCGTGATAGCAAGAATTTTGGTGAAAGAGTTTGAAAGGACAGAAAAATACGAAATGTGAAAACCATTTGAAAAATGTGAAACACCATCCATCAAACTTAATGACATTTTCTTTTTAAAAAAATTGTACAATTTTAATGCACATAACAGAGTAAAATAAAATAGAATTTTTTTTTTTACATTCACATCTTTTTATAATAAAGTAATATAGAATATTTACTTATACAAATAACTCTTTTCATTGAGTACATATACATTTTGCATAACGAAACAATTTAAGCTGCTATCATTCTTTTTTTTTAACTCGTGCTTTCTAAATATGATACTCACAGAGGGAAAATATTATAAAAACTGGAATGTAATGCTATTTAAACATACTTTTATAGTAGTATAGAAGGATATAACCTTTTTTTTTATCGGAGGTCGCATCATTTATTTGTATCAAATTAAACTTCACTAAATTATCAATGAGTCTTCTAAAACTCTTGCGGCAACTACACTTTTCAAGTTCGTTAATGGTCCCCCTTACATCCGGATAAGATCCTCATTAAAAACATCTGGATTCGTGAGAAAGGGCAAGCAATATTTCTGTTTCATATGAACTTTGACCTTATATAGTCCAATTCTCCTGGGAACCAAGATCACCCCCCACACACACACATTAGGTGTCTAGTTAAGCACATGTCAATTCCTGCCCCGGTTGGAGTGCTGAGGACCATCAACTAGTATATTACTTTCAGCTATCCAACCAAATCAAAAGATTATGTCTCGTGGTTTTGGATGAGGCGTGGTCATTTCCAGTCTTCCCAAAATTTCCAAAGGCAAGAGACAATTAGAGCTCTACTAAACGTTCGTCTAGAACATCGTGTCCTTGGACATAACTATACTTTTTTTAGCTTTAGACATGCACTCAAAATGTTACATTTCAATACCATTGTAAGTGCGACAAGCACTTTACCTTGTTAATATCAACCTTAGTATTTTAAATTAAATTGTGATAAAAAAAATATGTAACCAGTTATCTACGTACCATATCCTTTATTTCAACCTAACGCAACCAACAGCCAAAGTAACGAACTTAATAAAGATGGTTGTCGCAATCTGTATAGACTTCACTGATTTATTATCCATTAAACGAGTATAAGAATCTTCATTGGCTTCTCTGATTTTGCAATATGAATACTGTAATAATCCGAAAGACTGAATTCAAGAAAAATCAATCAAATAGCCTTAAAAATTCATTATTATGGCAAATGATACTTTATTCAAAAATATCCGGAACAAGATGAACACAGGTAGCAGACTTGAACAGATCAACTATACATCAGGATACAGCACTTATAGAGATTAGCGATATAGCAGGAACAATACAGCACTTGTGAATATCAACACAACACACACTTGTACTTACAGAGAAAATATTTTAAAAACTAAAATGAACTGTTATTTAAACATATTTTTATAGTAGTATAGAAGAAATTAACCTTTTTATGATCGTAAGTCGCGTCATTTTATGTCCATCAAATTAAACTTCACTAATTTATCTAATTTGTAATAACAGATAATATATATATATATATATATATATATATATATATAAATGATATACACCCAACTCTTTCTTTACATGGTAATACGTTCCTTAGAAAACCGTGCAAAAAAAATCGAGTCAAAAATACATGCTGCGCATGGTACATTTGGTACATGTTCCACAACTTTAAGAAATCGTGTAATTTGAAAAAATTAAATATTTTCACAAAAAAAGCGAACAAAAAAGTAATAATGAAATCCATATTACATGTTTATAAAACAAAAACAATTTTTTTTTTGCACAAAAAAAAATTTAAATTAGTGTACATTGAAAATTAAGTCAATAGGTACATACAACATATAAAAATTCAAATTGAAATTAGGAATAAAACTACTAACAACTATTCATCGGTATTTGACAACAAGCGCACACGTTTATTACGAATTAGATCAAAACTGTTATCATCAGTAGATGTGTTAGATATGTCTAGCACAATTGTCGGCTTTGATTCTAATGAAGAATTTTGTCCTGACTTGGAATTTTTGGCTGGAAACTGAAATGCTGTATTGAAATTGAAGAACAACGAAATAAAGAAAAAAGTGACTATCAGATTTAGGTATTCTTCGTACCTCCAGAATACAAAGTAAACAAGCCATGAAGTACACCAAGTCACTCACACATATGTGGACATAAACCGACCGTCTTCTGATTACGTTGTCAAAATTAGAATTTAAAAAAATTGAGGGAGAGGGAATCGTGCCAAAACAAAAAATTCGTGTAAAAATATATTGTTGAACCGTGTTATTTCAAAATCATGAAAAAAAGAGTTGGGTGCTTAGGATATATATATATATCATTTATAGATAGATAGATAGATAGATAGACAGACAGACAGACAGACAGATAGACAGACAGAGAGAGAGAGATGAATTTGTTCAAATCTAAGAATGATTTACAAAGAATATTTTATGAAAATTTTCTCTTTACTTTGAATCTTGTTATTGTGTATTAGGAAAGCCAATAAGAGTAGAATATGAAAATAAATGATTAATATATTTCACACATGTATCTTTATTAATTTATTCCTTTTACTATAAACATAGAAAATAATTAAACATATTTATAATCTTAATATTTAATATTTGCAGATACAGCAAATCAAAATAAAACATATTTATGTATTATTTTGTATGTTTTAGTCAAGAATATAAAATCTTATGCTTTAAATTAATTAATTTAGTGTTAATTCATTTTTCCCTATAAAAGTATGAAACTCTTTAGCCTAAAATTCACAATTTATTGTTTGATGTAAGAGCGATTTCAAATACTTCAATTTATCTATTTATTTCTAATATGTAAATAAATTTTAAAAAATAATCGTTCTAAGAAATTATTAAAGATACTTGATTTCCGCTATCTGCTGATAAAATTAGGAAATGGTGTTCTTTTTAGGATTAATTTAATAAGAGATTTTTTTGTTTTTTTTTTTCCTAAACCAATTTGATTTTTTTCTAATATGTGTTGTAACAGTATGTAGTCATTATATACTGTTAAATTCATTAGAATATCTTTGAGGTTTTGTTCCAGGAATCTAAAGAAAAAGTAGATCAAAGAACCGGTTAATAAACAATTCTTTAAAAATAAAGAAGAGCTGGTAAGAACAGTTCACCCTAAAGAACTGAAATTCTCATCCCTAATTACGAGGGGGAAAAAAGGCAGGCTTTCTGCTTCTATTGATAATCTACATTCGAGAGTTTCTCAACAATTTTTAGAGTGCGCTTTTCATAAAACACTAAACTATAGCAACAGTAAATACAATCACTAAATATAACAGGTTTTGGTTCTACTCAATGTATCTTTAACTATTTTTTATCTGATAAAATCAATTTGTTCAAGAGAAATGGAAAATAAAATGAGGAATACGAAAGAAAAAAAATTTCTGAAAAATCTAAATTCCTTCTAAGAGTTGCAATAGAAAATCCAAAGAGTCATTATTCCTTTGTCCTCGCATAATCAACTTACTTCTGGGAAGCCTCAGATTATCTAGAATATCATTTATATTTCCTGGAACATTCTTTGTTAATATTTAATATATTACCCAAACAATCTTAAGCAACACGCTACTTATTTTATCATCATGCAGAAACCTTAATAATTTTCTACTGTAGTTTTCAGGATATGAACGTCACATTTTAATTAATATAGACACCATGAGCTCATTATGCAGAAAATTGAGTATTTTTAAAATATACGAGTAATATGAAAATCCTATATCTAAAAATTATCTCTGTTAAGTAAAGTATTTGTGGAAATTAGATAAAAATTTGCTTCGTTGGTGAGAAAAGACTGCTTTTCATAATTCTTTTCAAATGTATTCATTCTAAAGCACTTATTGAAAGGAATTTTAAACTCAAAAGCCGATAAAATACTTAATTCAAAATAATTGCATCTGTAGAACTATTCGCTTTTCATGTTTATAAATTTTCTTGCCTGCTGTATTAATACTTTATATGTAAAATTACTTATTTTAAAATCCATTATGTAATTCATTGAATGAATGATTCAAATTCTCAATCTGGATTTTGTAAGTAACTTAAATTTTCAAGACTTCATTCTGCTTTTCTGATTGCAGAAAGTATTTTTATTATAATATTTGTTTTTTTTTTTGTGTGTGAAGTTGTATTTAAAATGTAAAGCATAAAAGAGCTTTTACAATATTACATACAAAGATATATTTTATCTCAGGAGTGAATATGCATTCCCTAGAGTTTAGAAACTGTTTTATTTAACAAATACAATTATTCATTACTATCTGAAACTATAATGTATATCAGAGACATATATCAAATGAAAATTTCAATATGCAAAAATGTTTACGAGTATTTTGATTCCCGTTAACTTCATTTTTATTTTTAAGATCTTATTAGTAAGCTATGAATTCATTTGACTTTGATATAATTAGTTGATGGTGATTCTAAAGCGTTGTGTTAAAAACTAATTTAAAAATTATTGAATAAAATATTAATGGAAAATAAGCTAACATTCCTATAAAATGTAATCGAAATAGATAGGAAAAATTTGCATCTATAAAATCGTAATCAATCATTTCAATTCCAATTATAAATATTTAAAGTAGCTCCAAATTAAAAGTTACGAAAAAATTATGTTTTTTATTATTATTTTAACGACTTTTATTGAGGCCAATTTCATTTCGTGGAAGTAATTTTAATTTTATGGAATTTCTAAGCCGTCCTCAAATATTTACTATTTTATCTATTGGAATGCAAAAAAGTGGATCTTAAAGAGCAAACAATAACGCAGATTTCTGCGGTATTACAACTTCCCTTCGACTTTTAAAATATTTTTAATCTTATTTTAATGATCCGTTTATGAGTTTACCTGCATTTAAAAAATATTTTCCATCCATTCTCGTGAGATAGTTTCGAGTAATTCATCTTCCCACTTTCATTTTTTAAGCAAAGAGTTTGCAAAAGACATTCGTCTTTGTAATGACTGGTCCCAAGAAACCTGAAGGATTACACAGCCCTAGCTATAACACTAAGAACATCTCGTTTGCTGAAAACTTAAATTTTAAGAACTGAAACTTTAAATCTAAATTATCTGATAAAATTATCTGATAGATAAGCTGGAAGAGCACTGCTCATTAGTTCTTTAGAATTTGAATACTATTTGTGAAAGGGAAGACATACTACAAGAAACTAACTTTTGAATAAGTTGACTTTGAAGGTCCTTGGCGGTTTCCTGATTTTGAGCACGTGACACTACATCATCTATATACACATCTCGTAGAAATACGTTGGATTCAAAAGGGTATTTAAAAGCTTCATCAAGGGCTAATTACTTGAGAGTTCAAACAGCTAGAAAGGGTTCAAAGGAAGTGACATGTATTACTGTTTTCAGTCTGTAGATTGTTGGTTCTTCATTTTCTTCAACTTTCTACAAGATTCTGAAAAGATCCTATTGTGTTTCTTCTAACTATATCTAATGATACATTATACGAATGTTGGAGGTAAATGCTAATTTATATTTTTGAAATCTTATCTGATTTAAAATTTATACACCTTTCTTTACTTCATCTTTCAATAGATGGTCATTGAAACTCATTCCTTTTGTGGTAACAACAGATGCGTTAAAAACGGTTCTAAGTTTCGTTGTTAGGCTTTCCAGTCTAAGTACTCCATGGTGAGGTAAATAATATGTTAATTTGTATGAGTATTCTTTGATGTTGCTAACTTTTTCCAAGTGGTCCATATCGAGGTAAGTTTGTATGAATTCGAAGTATAATTGCTTTAGCTTGGGAATTTTGATAATCTTTTCCTGATTAATTCGTTTTCCAGCTGATTAAGCCGTTTTTCAGCCGTGTTTTTGGAATCTCGCAGTTTGTCGTTTTCCTGGTTCGGCGTTTGCACTATAAATCTGCTTTCGGCATTGTGTATTTGGCTTGCAACAGAAATATCCTTCACAATTTTTTTTTTCCTTACTTGTATTTTTGATATCTTAATCGACATTTTCTGCTTTCTAGAATCCTTGTAAGCAATCATCAATATTTTAATAATGCGAAATAAAGCCGCAGTATTTGGCTTGATTATTGGTTTTAACAGTACCTGTGGTTATATATCCGAAGACTGTATTTCGGAATGTCAATTGGCTATCTGTTATGCGAATTTATCCATCCTTTAAAATATCAAAGAATGTCTTTGCTCCAAGCGGAAAGTCAATTTTGCCACGTACTGCAAAATTTGGGTTGGCTAATTGAGAATCTTCTAAGTTATGAACATTTAATCTTGAAACGGAAAGAAATTCTGTAATTTTGGATATGACCAGAAAGTCTAGTTTTGCAGAAAATGAGCCGTTACCATTTGAAATGTTTGCGTTTATTTACTTCCTGACTGCGGTCTCATTTCTAACTAACTAGAAACTGCTAAATTTATCTTAAGTGCAACGTCTAGGGAACTTGCAAAATCTGTGGTAACAATATTCGACATGCTGACTGAAACCTGAATTGTTCGAAGTCGCAAGAAAGTACCGGTTGGGCGATATAAAAGTTAACGACTACTGTTAATAAAAAATAATAGCTTTGAGTTTGCGATTTAAACATGATAATAAATGGGAGGAATTGTTTTCGACGAAATCCCATAACCCATAACCTCGACTTGAACGCATAAATGAATAGGACTACACCTGGATAATTTATGTTGTTGACTTTAGTTAGTTGACAGAGTTAGTTGAAACATTTAGTATAACAACTGTTTTTAATATGACTTCATTCCTTTATCAAAATTTGATTTTTTTTTAAAAAAAAAATCACATCTTAAAATTCGATGGTTTTAGTTAAATAAAAATGCATTGTTGAAATGAAACAATATTTGCTTTTCTTTTTACAACAAAAGATATCGTTTTATTATTTATATTCGGATAAAACCTTACTTTAAATGAACAAATTTTCTAATGTCATCTAACATTTGCGCTCTCTTTTCAAAGAATAATAGCAAATAATCTAATTTTGGAACATCTTTGGAATTAATATTTAATTCATATTGTTCCACAGTGGAACTGTCAAAATTTTTCGGAACAATATTTGACACTAAGACACCTCATTTTTTTTATTCCTTTCTTTCACATTTTAATACTTTAAGTGAGAGTAGACTCTTCTCAACCTGATCAACTGAATTTCTTATGTCCTTTTATGAATCATGCTTTATAGAATTTATCAAAATGTTATATTGATTTAATATGTTTTTCCATGATTGAACGTTTGCTTTCATACCATTCTTCTAACGCATGAAAAAGCGATGAAAATGTATAATCAGTTGTAATTAAAGATTTTGCGTCACCTGTCAAAGCTTGATTTAAATAATATTTTTGTTCATCGGTTAAATGCTTATTATTTTATCTTATATTGTTAAGTTGCATCTTAAATATATGAAATTCCTCATATTTTCGAGAAATTTTGGCAATGGAATATCAGGAATTTTTACAGACAATTGTGTTGGGTTTTGATTTATCACTAACTAAGATGAAGTAGACAGATTTACGCTAGATTCGTGACTTTTGACTTATTTTTTAAATTTAAATTTTATGCTAACAATTTTTTACGAATATTCTTGGGATTCATTTACTTTTGCTTTGAATTTAGAAGCATTTACCAACAAATTTTCTATTTTTACATTGAGGTATTTAAAGAAAGTTCCTTTGTAATTAATTGCTCTTGTAATTTCTAAAGTGCTATCAATATGATCACTATTGCCTTCTATATCACACTGAATTTTTTTTTCTGCTTGAACGGATAAGCCTTTTTTTATTCTTTAATTTTTCAATTACATTCATCTTAAAAATATTAGAAAATTTACATGTAAACAAAATAATCAACAAAAGTATAAAATAAGCTCATCTTCCTTCAGCAGATTTCATACTGAGTCCATGTAGATAATTCCATTTTAAGGAATGTAATACTATCCAAACAAAGTAATCTCACCTGAGGAATGTCCACACAAGTAATCTCACTTGAGGAATGTCCACACTTGAAGAATGCGATGCAGTTTGAATAGATTAATACTCTCTCTCTCTCCCCATATATATATATATATATATATATATATATATATATATATATATAAAGGTAATTCGAATCTTCAGTTCACATAGAGAAACTCCAGTCCTAAAATGCCGCCAATTCTTTGTTTACCTTTGTTCCTTGCGATGTTAAAACATGAACATCGCACTTTTACATGAATCTTACAATAAATTATGCGAACCTTAAGTTTCTTTATTCAACGATGCCGACGGAATATAAATATATACACTTTTTGAGGGTATATAAATGCAAATTTTTAATTCAGCTTCCTGTTGTTGTTGCTTTGATTCAGTGATATTCTTTCCCGTTTACCGCGAGAGGGTGCCGTCAGACGGCGAGGTAGTTGGCGATAAAGCGCCAACAGTGTGTCTTGAAATTCTCGTGCGTATTCTTCGAGACTAAGTAACAAAAATGAATTATTTTTTAAAAGATCTAGATGGTTCATGTTTGGAAAATAATTTATTTGGAAAGAAATTGAAAATGTTAACTTCTCAAGATTAGATACATATAGTAATTATTTACTTTTGTATTTCAATGTTTTAATTTTGTTTCGAAATTTATTTTCACAACTACAAAACTCTTTGTATATAAATGAGAATGATATACAGAACTGAGTGTTTGTCTTTATTAATGAAAACTTTAATTCACTATATTAATATTAGCTTACAGTTAACTATTGCATTATTTATTAAGAGTATTCTCATTTGAAGATATCGTAATTATATATTTAAAAAAAATCAATTAATTTGCCTCAATAACTGAGAAACATCTGTTACGTACTTAGATGCGCAGAATAGTACAGATAATTATCTATATACACTCTATAATATAAAAAAGCGATGTATCAAAAAAGAGTAATCCGAACGGGATGAAAATCGGTAGATGTGATGTACATGTAATGAGAACCAAAGGCTAACAGTATCACAGGAATTTAATTTTTTTCATAAAATACAGCTACAAAAGCAAAAACTGATGATCCCGTTGCAAGCAATTATCCGGGTGGCATTGACTCATAGTGTTGTTGGATATCCTCCAGAAGGATTGCCAACATGTTCCAATATGCGAGTTAGATTACCGCGATGCAGGGAAGGTTGGAGAAGTCTGTTCATTAGGGCCCAAGCGTTCTCTATTGGGGAAATATCTGGGAATCATGCTAGCCGGGAAGTGCAGAAGTACAAAGACAAGCAGTAGAAAGGCGTGCTGAGTGCGATTGGCATTATCCTGTTGAAATTTATGTCCAGTGTCCAAGAAAAGAAGAGCAACAATACGGGCGTAAAATTTCGTCGAAGTATTACCGTGCTGTAAGAGTGTCACAGGTGACAACTAAAGGGGCCCGATTATTAAATTAAATGGTATTTTATACCATAACTCCTGATTATCGAGCTGTGTGGTGGATGACGATCAAGTAAATATCACATTGCTATCCTGGACTTCTCCAGACGACAGGGCTCCAATCGAAGCGGGATTCATCACTGGAAACAATTCTTCTGCAACCTGTGCGATTCCAAATCGAATGTGTACGGCACCACTGTACACGCTCCTGGCATTGTGAAACGGTGAGGAGTAGTCAGCGCGATAGAAATCATGAAAGCTACCGTTTGTTGAATCGCCTATCGATGTTATTGCAGTTGGTGGTGTTCCAGTTGCCTGTTGGATAAGAACGCTTCAGGGACTGGACGATCATTCTGCCCACGCGTTTCTGTCAACGCTCTTTGTCGATACCTTCTTGACGACCTTATTTCATCCATTTCCTCCAACACTGTAGTATAGTAACAATGCTTCGCAAATGGTAGTTGAATCCATTTTCGAAGCATTGGTACAATCCACATTTGTCAACGGAACCATATTCGCATTTAAGTTACTTCTTAATGGCATAGTATTGGAATGCCCATTGTCTTATACACCATCCGAATCCTCCGTTGTAATGCTCTGTAGCTCCAGCTAGTCAGTCACTGACCGCAAAAAATTAATGACTTGCGTATTCCATAATAAGGTATGTGCTTATGCGATTTCGTCCCATTCGAATAACTCCTTCTTGGTGCGTCTCATTTTATGTCATATAGTGTATATTCTTTTATTATTTATTGAATCATCAAGTGTCCGTCAATTAAATAGATAGGTCAATAAAAAATTAACTTTGTAAAAATAGCTCTATAATGGAGAATTATGATTATTTTGTATGTTTCTATTTCAAAATAACATAAATTTATGATTAATATTTCTGTCACATAAATTATCTATTCAAAAAGAGCAAGATAAATTCATTTTTCTTTATTGCTTCAGTGACTGAATTAAAAAATGACACTAAAACTTTTATAACATTCTTCTTAGCAAACAATTTTTATTCTTTTTTGATTTTTACAAAATACTAAAGGGCAATATTGTATTGTTTAATATAATTTTAAGATTTTGTGAAATCAATTCCTGAAAATAAATCAAATTATTTAACAAAGCCAGTTTAGATATCTTACTTCATTGCACTACAATGATAAGAGTAACTTAAAAATTAAGGTCTTTTTTTTTTCTTCTAACGATAGGCAGTAAAGATAAAAAGTTCAAATGCTGCATTTTTTTTTTTTTTTTGAAAGAAATTCCTTAATTATTGCATCAGACAATTTTTTTTTAATTTAATGGGCTTTGCTGATGTCACTTTAACATGTTCTAACAGTTTTTGTTTATTAAATTCCCGAAAAAATATAATTATTCAAAATGAACATTAATCAGCGTAAAGCAAGCGTACTTCCTAAGCTCAGGCTCCATAGAAGAAATTAATATCAAGATAAAGAAAACACCTTCTTCATATTCCTAAAGAAATTTTTTATTAAAAATCAAAACACTCTAAAATACAGAAAAGTTGCTAATGTTTACAACGAAAAGAATAAAAACTAACGATTCAGGAAATGATAAATTACTGATGTAGACAATAATACACGAGCTTATCTCGAACTGTTTAGGTATTAAAATAAAAGCAGGATAAAGTATTAAATAAATAATAACTTAGCAATGTAAATGTACCTTATGCAAAATACATGCAATTATTAAAATCATAATGTATTATAATGCCAATCATTTGAACTTAACACAATGTTAGCTTTATTTTATGCCCTTGCATTTTTGTTGATGCCTTTTTCTCAAATCAACATTCATAACAATAGAAATTAAAAACGTATGATAATAATAATAATGATGACGCTAAAAGAAAATTTATTTTTATTCCTTTGCTGCACAAGAACTTTATTTTGTTTCTCTTTGAACATCAAAATGTTTTGCAATGTTTGTCAAATATACGAAATAATATTCTCTTTTATCTGCAACATTCAGAATGAGAGATGTGGCGCCAGCTTGTCTCTAGAGGATCTATTTTGACGAAAACATTTGATATTTGTATATTTATTATCATTGTTGT
The DNA here is from genome assembly GCA_019974015.1 of Nephila pilipes. Classification (NCBI taxonomy): domain Eukaryota; kingdom Metazoa; phylum Arthropoda; class Arachnida; order Araneae; family Nephilidae; genus Nephila; species Nephila pilipes. The sequence continues at coordinate 65,901 of BMAW01085170.1, read as the reverse complement.
AACATCTTGGCACATTTTCACACACACGCAAACACACAAATCGGAGTTTCAATGTTTTTAATTGTATCAGACTAATCCTAATAATATCAAAGAGTTTAAGTAGTTAAATTATAAATATCAATCAATTTCTAAGAAAGAAATTGATTGATTTTTACTATAATTTTTCTGGAATTTGTTACCTTGTATTCTCGAACTACTCATTAGAAAGCTTCATGTTAACCCTAGACGTGAAATAAAATAGGGCTTTGAAAGTTTCTTTTTAAATAATTATCTAACTATAGAAAGAGATGAGCAACGATTTCTAAGCATTTCCCTAAGCCCATCTAAACATAAATATAATTCAAATTTTAAAACTTCTGATACATATTGGAGTAAAACTGTACATATTTACACATGTATCTAAGCACAAAATTATAAATATATAATTTTTAACAAATATTTTAGTGTATTTTTTTATTTTTATTTGTTATTTGTTTTCCATTTTCTATTTTTATTTAATTTTTTTTTTGTTATTCTTTTCATTTTAATTTTATCCACACACACACACATATGTATGCAAATTTTTGGCGCTCTCTCTTTCTTTATTTCATTATTATTACATTTTTTTAATAAAAAAGTTTTTTCTCTCTAGATGGTAAAACATGTTTAATGTTTGTTTGCTATCTATTTTTCGTTATTTTTTTTTATATCTCATTATTTTTTTTATTTAAAGAAGAATTAAATATGTTATATAATGTTTTATGCGTATATCAATAATTTTTATGATAAGTATATTAAAGTAAGTAATTTTTCTAATATATTTTCAAATCAGTTTATCAGAACTCTTACTTAGGTTGTGAATTCATTCAACGGTGTGAATAAAGATGGAGTGTTGAGGGTGAACTTTGCTTGTAATTGTTTTATTTTTGTAATTTTTGTTTTATTATTTAATTTTTTTTTTTTTTTTTTTTTTTTTTTTTATGTTCAAAACGTTTTCGATCATGTAAAAAATTTCAATCTCTTTGAGATTTTGTCATGATTAATTGCTTTCATATTTTATGATTATTATAATGTATTGTTGGTATATATTTTACATTTCATTAGGTTTTAATTTGCTTACCTTTTCGTTATAATTATTGGATTAATTAATATAACTCTCTTTTGTTAAATTTTTTTAATAGATGTTAAAATATTTTATATGGTTATTCAAATGTATTTCGGTATTTTTAAGGGTAACTGACAATGTGTGTGTGTTTGCTATGTTTATCTTCTTTTTTTATTCCTGTACATGAATTTCTAATTTTTGTTTTTTTACCATCTTCCATCTTTTTATAATATAATTCACTGAAATATCCAGGTCTAGATCCGTAATTATTGGTATAAATGCACGTTATTGTTTTTCAACGTATGGAACAGTATTAATTACAATATTCTACTTTTCTAAATTTTGGTTTTTCTATTGTTTTATTTTGTTTGAATTGTTTGATTCTTAAATGGTTTCTTATGGTTTATAGAATTTTTAAATCTTAGACAGTTTAAGTAAATTTTTATTTGATTTTTCATTATCTCATTAACTATTTGTTTTTTTTTTTTCTCTCAATTATTTTTGTTTTAAATATTTTAAAATGTTTTATGTTTATAAAAGGTACTCTTTATATATATATATATATATATATATATATAAATGAATCATAATAAATGGAAAATCGTAACCTAGAGTATAAGAATTAATACCAATTCCTTATTATAAGAAAACCAAAACCGTAATAACAAATATAAAGTCTACCACGACATTCTAAATAGTAAATTCGAACTTAGGAGTGAATTACGAGGCAAAGCATTTTTTTTATCCTTTTTTTTCTTATTGCTGAAATGAGATCTATTGCTTATCAAAGATTTGTTAATTGATATAAAACGCAGACCCCCCCCTAATTTTGAAATTTAAAATGAAAGTTTCTACCTAGAATTCAGAAGAAATGTCAAAATTTATCACCATTTTATTTTGAATAATTAAAGATGTTTTCTATGAATAATATGTTTACTTCTACAAATGATTCATTATTGTCCTGACCTCATATTTGTTGTAAAATTCTTATTGGAAAAGTAGAATGATGGCATCTGCCTTACAGAAAGTAAGAAATATCGTATTATATTCAATAGAGGGCCACTTTATTTATGTTGATCACTTCACTAAATTACATATCACCCTATAAACTGTATTATGTAACATTAACCAACCAATAATTTAACCATCCAGCGGGAGCTCGTAAGTGAGAGATACACTTCATTTTCGTTTTTTATCTTTGTACCAGATGGCACTACGAGCTCCTATCCTTAGCTATTCTCCCCGCTCCTTTTTACCTACTTTCAATTATTGTTTGGATTTCAAGGCGTTAATAGGACTCAGCAAATTTGCTTTTTGTATTTTAGAGATACGTTTGACCGTTCAGGTACGTTTTTGTTATATCTGATTTGCTTTGTTGTTATAAAATATCTTTATTGTTTTAAATGTAAACAATATGATTTGATGTAACTTTTGTGTTTAATAGGTTTTAGGATTGGAATAGAGACACTGTATTTTTCATATATGTGCGACTGGTCATCATACTTAATTTATTTCCGCTCTTTTTTTTTATTATTATTTATTTAATTTAGTTACGGCGGCTAAAAACAAAATATTCAACATGAAGAATCCTAATGACCTTGAGACAATAAGAAACATACTTTTATGTGACAGTGATGATGAGGAGGACATAGTTTTAGATGAAAATGATACAGATGAAGAGGAGCACATTTCAGAAAGAGAAGATGATTCGGAGTCAGAATGAGTGCAGCAAGCAATTCAGAAGATGAAGACCATGGCGATAGATCTACAGATGCTTAAATAGCCCACCTTAAGAAAAACAGAAACATCCTCCAGTCATGAAAATAACAGAAAAATCCATTTAAGAAACCTTGACGAGCACCACGTAATATACACTCTATAACAAAAAAAAACATTTAAAAAAAACTGATGCACCAAGATGGATTTGCCCGATTGTAAAGAAATTTCGTATGCAAAAGCATTTGGACCGAAAATGCAAAAGATTAAAATTTGGTGTTCATTGAATGAATTAAGGGAGCTACAGCGCATCGGAACTGTGCTCTCGTCAGGTGTATATAAGAAGTCATTATCAATCGGATGGTCAAATTTTCTTTTGCATTGCGACTTAATTACCTTTCAACGACTGAAAAAATGCCTCACCTCAGGATTCGAGCTCATTATGAGCAACTGTCACAGTTTGAAATAGGTCGTATGATTGGAATGAAAAAGGAGGGTTCGGCAAATCGGAGAATCGCTCGTCATATGGGTCGAAGCGATGTGGCAATTAGAAGATGCTGGCAAGAATGGGTGGACAATGGCAGAATTCAGTGTCAGGATGGCAGCGATCCATCTAGGGCCACAGCAGATCGGGAGGACGGAGTGATTATCAGATCAGCTGTCACAGCACCTGATTCATCGTTATCAACCATCAGACGTGCGACCCACACACGAGTGTCCCCCATGACCATTCACAGACGGCTGATAGACCGAAATCTACGCTCGTACCGACTGCTACGACACCTGCCATTCACGCCTCCACACTGTCGAACCAGATTACAGTGGAGCTTGGCTCGATCTGGTAGGAATGATGCTGACAGGTGACGTCTAGTGCTTAGCGACTAATCCCGCTTCCAACTGTGTCTTGACGATCATCAAAGACGTATCTAGAGAAGCCCAGGGCCGTGTGCCGATCCTGATTTTACTGTTGCATACCCCACAGTCCTTCTACCAGGAGTTATGGAGCCATTTATCATGATAGCCGTACCCATTTGTTCTTCATTAGAGGCACACTTATAGCACAGCGGTACGTCGACGACATTCTGAGACCTATTTTACTACCATTCCTTTTGCAGTACCCTAGTTTTATTTTTCAGCAAGATAACGCCATACCATATACGACACGTGTTGCTATGAACTGTCTTACAGCTTGTCAAACACTTCCTTGGCCAGCCCGATCTCTCTCCAATCGAGCATGTATATGATATGATGGGAAGGCGACGGCATATACCAAGAAATGTTGATGTCCTAGCCCGAGAATTGAAGAAAATTTGGCAAGAGATACTATAGGAGACCACCAAGAAGCTTTATCATTATATGGCACGTCGTGTGGTAGCTTGCAACTGGGCTAGAGGTGGGTGAACACCTTATTGAGCTTGTTACTATGTAACTGAAATAAATCATTCAATTGTTCTGGAATTTTAATAATTTTCTATTCTGCGTATAACTTTCCAATCCGCCAATTTTTGTCTCCATCCAGCTATTCCTTCTCCGTTGTTTTTACTTTGTTATAGAGTGTACGAATCTATGTTCCTACAGTAATTGATTTAACAGATATTTTGAATATATGGAAATGTCTCATTACTGATTGTACAACCGAAATAATAGTTGAAGAGACTAATAAGTATATTTGATCAGTGAAGCCTAATTACTCTCGTTCAAGGGATGCTAACTAGAGATACGGATGGAGTATAAATAAAAGCTCTTTTGGATTTGCTTTATTTGGCTGGTGTTTACCTTGAAAATAGAGTTAATCTTGAAGAATTGAGGAGATTGGACTGAATGTAATGAAATGACTACGAAACTGATTTTTATTCCTTTTTATCTAAATTTAGCTCATTTTTTCTTAAATAAATTCACATTTTCTTTAAGTTTTTAAGTAAGAAATGTAAACAAACGAAATATCACCAATTTCATTTATTTTATTTTCATGCAATTTCAGTAACATTTGGTGATTTTATAGTGCTTATATATTTTATTTTTATATTGTTTCTTATTATTCTTAAGTATATATCGTTTAAATAAAATGTACTGATTAATCCTCAACTAATTACAACAAAATCTTATCATTAACACTCTTAAATACAGTAGCGTATCTAAATATACGCGCGACCTTTCACGATACTATAGAGAGAAAGCCTGCTGGAAGGTTAATTTGCTGAGTTAATCACTTAATCAAGAGGTAAATAAAAATTGAACTTTGTATACTTTTCTCCTTTAATCGTGTTTTTTTTTTTTAACCTCCTCAGATCCAAGGTCAACTTTGAGCCATAAGTGCTAGAATAATTTGTAGCAATCGGTTCTAAATAAATGAAAAAGTGCTGAGAAATTGTTAAAAAGATAATTTTTATTTTTATTTTTGAGAAATTAAGTGTCTACTGGAGGAGACATTGGGGCAAAGTGACATCATAATGTTAATTTAAAATATTTATTTAATCTTAATTTAATGAGTAATTCATAATAATTAGCATATTGAGTACAATGTAAAATGATCATAATGTAAAATTTGAATCACAAAATATTCCTGTCTGAACTATTTGCAGAAGACACCTAATTTCCAAAATTTATCATTCGTTTCTCTCTCTCTCTCTCTCTCTTTTCTCTGATACTATTAAATAATTTCTCAGTTTTAAGTTGTTTCTTATTGAAAACTCGTGACTTCCAAAAAATGTTGCCTGCGAGTACGGGAATTCTAGTTTTATTCTGCCCAATATATTCCAAATCTGGGTAATTTTAAATTAGACATAATTACAGTGATCACTAATTATGTTTCATTTAATTTTCTGAGAGATACAGATTCTTTCCTGTATCCTTTAAATATCTGCATTTGGTGAATTCAGTTAGCAATTAAAGAATATCATTCCGAGCTGAAATATATTCCGTAATTATAGTTTGAAATCGAGTGATTATGATATCCATTGACCCAATGTCTCCTACAGGCGACACTGCGTTCTAAATCAGAAGTTGAAAGATTTGAGTAAGAAATTGATAACGCTATATGTAAAAAGCAAGCTTAAGGAATTCAACAGTGTGTTTAATAATTTTTTATTACACAAATAATAAAAAATATGAACACTTAGAGATGCGCAAGCGTATAATTTTCTTTCTCTCGGAAAACACCGTTTTCATTTTATCATAAATAAGCTACAAATGCAAAATGTTCACTAAAAATCTTTTTTTTTTTTCAGAACTACCACATATTAACAAGAAACTTAAATAATTATGAGTACCAATGACGCCTTTTATTTAACTTGGCGGCATTACTTGAAGGTGTTGTTTAGTGTCTCCTATAGACGACGCTGGGACTGAGGAGGTTAAAAGCTTTTTCATGAGTTTTGATGATGCCGTTAGGGCCGCGGTAGCCTAGTGGTCAAGGTCGTGGACTAGCGGCCGGTGGTTTTCGTTCAGTCGCGGGTTCGATCCTTGGCCGCCAAAAAACCGCCGTGTAGCCGGGGCTGATGCACGTTAAATCTGTTCGGGGCCCAAAGTCCTCCCGTTGGCGTGGTGTGGATGTTAGGAGAGGGGGGTGCCAGCTCAAGTGTCGTCCTCGTCACTTGACCGTGGTTCAAAATTACGAGGTCCGTAGCCAATAGCCCTCGTGTTGCTTCTAGTGCGACGTTAATAAAAACTAAATTAAACTTGATGATGCCGTTTGTTAAATTTTATTTGTGAGCGTGGCATTATAAAATTACATTATATTGATGATTTTTCAAAGCAAATAACACATCAGATCTACAAAATGGATCTGCAGTGACTGAATATATATAGAGAGTTAAAATGGAAACTGGATAGTTAAAAATTTTCTAGTCTACGTTATATATAGATAAAACTTTAACGTGTATTAACATGATGTGCATCTGATAATAGTCATTTATTTGGTAGAGAATTTCTGGTGTTCTATAACATTTTTGTTTATCTATGGTTTTCTTCGTTCGAGGCTCGTTCTTTTATTTTGTTACAACATGTAAATATATTACCACATTATAGAAAAATTAAGGAAACCGTCTCGAATGATTATTTTCCTTTTCCAGAAAGAATGATTATTCTATAAGATACAATAAATGCCTTTATTTTCACTGATGCAGCATACACAATTTTATTGCATTTGAATTACGCATGATTTCATATATTTTAAGCCAATGCAATATGGCGAAATGTATGTATGAAATATTGCATTCTATACACTTCCATATGCCAAACAACTTTGAATACTGAACAGTTTATTTCAATCCCTTGAGTGGTCACCATACGGACGTCTTATGAACGGTTTGTGATTTTGTCCCTATTCAGACTTTATAAAGATAAAAATAACCCTTCCAAGGTTGTCACTCATACATAACAAATACAAAGTATTATCATATTGTATATTCATAGCAATATAGTATTTTTAAATATATTCTGAAAATGTTTGCCTTACAAAATCCCAATAATTTTTTTATATTTTGTAACGCGCATGTAACTTGTTTAAAATATTCTGCATAGTAGTATATTTTCATATACATATGATATTTTCATTCATTTTATTTTATTTAATTTTCCCTACAAACTTCTTTCAACAAAATATTTGAGTAGAAGTTGGTTGTAAGTGATCATCACATGGTCGCTGAGATATTTTTAATAGCATCTTTGTTCTTAGAAGGAAGAAAAAAATGCTGGAGTAATTCTAATATTTAAATAAATTATTATATTATAATACTTTAGTTAATACTTTAAACGCATAAATTAGCTGTCAATCGTAAGTTTATATTGTTATTTGCTAGCTATGTAATTACACATATTTACAAAAGGCTGCCTCATTACCAGTATTATATGAAAGTTCTTTTTTTTTTTTTACTTCCCTTTTTAAGCCTCTCGCTAACTCTTATCTATAACACGCTCTAAACCACCTATATTTACATGCTAACATTTAGGATTCGTACTACTTAGGTTATTTGCAGTTAAAAATAATTAGTTCTGACTAGAATAAAGCTGTGACTTAATGAGTTTCGTATTCCATTTGGAACAAACGAATCCATTTGATAGCAACGCTTTTAAAGTGCAGCTTTCTGTGATGCGTTTAAACGAGAAAGGCTTATCATACAAGCATAAGAATAAGTTATTTTTGTTATTATTTCTAAGAGACGCCATTAAGAATATTCAGAACAATGACAAACTTTTGGGTGTCAGCCAACAATACATATTTAGAAAATTATGATTACTGCAGATTTTTTGGCATCAGCACTGCGGTAATTAAGTGGTATGTGTAATATTGTAAAGCTGGTTAAGAAATTTGAATAAAGTTTATTTCATCTCTTTCTTGGAAGTATTGATATTGTGAAAACTGTAATATATACTTATATGCAAATGTTATGAATTAAATCATTCCCTTTCTTATGTCGAGTACTGTATAAAAAATGGCATGTTCTCATTATTGAAGTGGAACAAACTTACTAAAATGTAACTCAGATCTTATTGCGTATATAATAAACATAAAAAAAATTAATTGAATATAAATGAAACATACTATAATCACTAGTTTTCGCTGTAAGAATGTTGTGTCAGATATTTTTGGGAATGGATAATTAAATCTAAGAAATACTTTAAGAATATACTCTCAAAAACTAATTTTTGTTACAACATGTTCTAATTAAGGTAAATATTATAGAAATCAAGAAGGAGAAATAATTTTTATGACGTATCAGATTCGTTATTTTTATAACATAGTACGCCTTACAAAAGCTAAGTATAATAGTCCAGGATACCAGAGATGCATTTTACGGAAGTGGTTTGAACATTTTTTGTAATAAATTTAGAGAAACAATGCAAAAGTCTATGGAATTATTAGTTATTTGGCATTAAAGTATGACTGTTTTTTGATTTAATATGTCTGTAACAAAAGTACTAAGTCGGCGTTTTTTTTTTTTTTTTTTTTTCCTTTTTAAAGTTTATTCGGCCACCCTTAAGGGAAATGCTAGTTCAATTTAAATAATGATAAAAAAAATGAAAGAAAAGAATTAAGTTTCAAAGGTGATACATATGAAGAAATTGACTAACTTTATATCAGAAATCAATTATGTTTGATATGTGATTTATAATGTGAATTAATTTAATTTAGTATTGTTTTTTTTTAAGATAAGTAATACGGAATGGATTTTCTTATATTTAAATCACTGTATAACTATCTTTTAATTTATTTTTTTTTTTGCCTTTATTAAATCAAAAAAAAGATAACCCGTGAAAGATGGTATCAGAATTCTTATTTTCTTAGAACAAAATAAAATGTTTCCTTCTAAAGTTACTCGAAATGTCACATTTTTACTTGTAAAAAGCTTTCAACTGTTCTGAATTTTTAAAATTTATATATACTGAAACAGAAAACATATTTGAATTTTTTTAAGCTATTCACTCATTTAAGCTTATGCGTGTAATTTTATCAATTAACAGGTCTTATTTTAATCTGGCATCAGAATATGGAATCGACGGACAATTTTCCAATGCACATTAAGGGACTCACTGTGTGTGTGTGTTGTTTTTTTCTCAAAGGGATTAGAATTAACCCTTGTTCAAGTCTTCCTCCAAAAAGTAGCTCAAAAGTCTAACGCTTATCCTTCTAACTTCAAAAAAATAATAATAACAAAAAAAGGAAAAATAAAATTACATTTCGATGAAGTTGAAAATAGATATATTGCAAAACCTTTTGACATATAATCATTGATTAACATTTCATAATTTAAAGAAACGAAGAGAAAACTCAGAGGAATTTCTTTCAAATCGTCAAAACATACTGTTAAGAAAATGAGATGGCCCTTACCTGCAGTAGCTATCTTATGAAGGAAAACGAACATTTACGGACATGTCATTAATCAACAAGGGAAGTTTAAGTAATTACCTCTTTGCCTTTGTGACAGATTTGACCAATACTTTGGCGACTTGACGAAAAAATGGCGACTTTGGCGACAGATGAAAAGATCTCGAATGTGCTGGACAAAATATCGATTGGAAAGAAAGTTACGGACTTTTCGTGAATTTTCGGTGTGACGTTACACCCATTCCAAAAGAGGTATAATTATGCCAAGGATCTGAGAGGGAAGATGTTTGTTACCATATACTGTAGAGGAGATCAATCGAGAAATCTACTGGAAGCTGACGGCCCTTGAAGGGGAGCGTGCTGGGTGAATTAGTGGAAAAGTAGCGTGTAGAAATTGTTGGATTCTTGCCCTGGAAATGCAGAACATTAATGCTGAGGTTATCCTTGGGGAGAACTAATAAGCTGGTGAGCTGAACGTTGCTGATGCAATTGTGAATGTTAATACTTGGCTGTGTTGTTCCTGTATCCATGTCACTAAACTGTTCAAATCCTGTATTATCTGTTTGTGCTGTTATTGTCTAAGCTTTGCTACCTGTGTGTCATCCTGAAGATTGGTGAATAAAGCGTCTTTGACATTATAATCCAAGTTGAACTTGATTTCACTCCCACACACTCCAGGAAAATTTTTCGTAACTATAATTTATCGATTTATATTTGAAATTCTATTTCAGGATACAAAATTTTGGAGGCTAAGCAGGGACTGCAGGTAAACTCATTTAAGCTTAACATTCCCTATAACAGCTCAAAATTTGAAACAGGTACTTCAGGCAGTTCAAGTCCCCTCTATGGTCAGTTGTTTTAAATTTCTTATACAAAGTTTGCACAAAAGTGTTGAGAATAATTTTTATTGTGAGTTCCTAACACATTACCAAAGGAAACAGCTAGCAACTGCAGGTGAATACCAAATGTCAGCAGGTTGTTCGATTTGTTTAAGGATCCTCAGTGGCCTTACAGAGAATCAATGTGTAAACGTATCTCCACGATCATGATGCTGCAAAGTACTGAACAACGATATGTGGTAATTGTGGTAGTGAAACTTTGGATCTTATCCCGTGAAAACATACCTGGCTTTCCCCCCCCCCCATCCATCATACAGGCCAAGCTTATCTCCTTACGACTTCTTATTATCTAAACTAAAGATGGAGATAAAAAGACACCATTTCAGTGCAGTTGAAAATGCTTAAAATGCCCTGACGACAAAGCTTTGAAGCATCTCGCAAAAGGAGTTTTCAGTATTAAGAACTTTGGCAGAATCTCTGGACTCGTTGTACTAATGCTAAAGGCTCAAAATACGAAGAATATTAGGTACATTTCATTGTCTATCCCATTATATGATAGTTTTAAAAAAATCAATATTTTTGGTACGTGCCTTGTATAAGTTTAAACTGGGCCTCTTAACTAAGTAAGGTTTTTTTTAATTCCAGGTAACGATTTATCATTTAATCAGTAAGATATTCAGAAAATTTACGACTACAGTTTACCAGGTCAATCTTCTATGCAGTAAATACTTCCCTAAGACATTCATTACATCTATAAGATATCCATTTGAAGTCTTGGTTGGCGTTCATAAAATCATTATGATAATGATTTTACTATTCATTGAATAGTTAATTATTGAAGACGCTCTTAGAAGCAGCACAAGAGTTATGAGTAATGGACCTCATAATTTCAGGTTACGATTAAGTGGCGAGGACGGCATCTGAGCTTGCATTCTACTTTTTAAACTTCTACACCTCGCTAATGAGGAGAAATTTAACACCGATAAATTTGAGGTACACAGGTACACAACTCGTCTTTAGAAGCATGGGGAATCGAATCTACGTCTCGATTATAAAAAAAAAACGCCGGCCAAGAGCAAGAGACCATGACCACTTGGCTACGGAGGCCGATTAAAGGGATACAGTACCCTAAAAATGATCAAAATATTGAAAGTGATAATTTATAGCCTTATTTTATTTGTATGACGCTTCTAAATATACTCATGTGTACTAAATTTAATAGCTGCAGCTACATTATTTAGGGAGTTATTTAAACAATGATCCGAATCATTTCTTTGATTTTCAAATTTTTTTGCTGCTCTCCTTATCAGTTTTTAATTTTTATGATGACTATGCATTTAAAATGCTCATCATTATTTTTGTTTGTATTATCTAGTTTTTGTAAATAAGTTTTTTAAAATTTTCTGGTTGTTTGATATTTTTGTTCAAGGAATAAAAATTTGGATAAAGAGTTATTTCTTAAAAAAATACTAGATACAGCTAGTTTTTTTAAAAACTATTTTTCACAACTGTCTGACAGAAAAAAATTGTAAAAATATAAATAACGCTAATAGTACCAAACTCATGCAAAGAATTATAAAAAACACTCCTAAGAAATTAAGAAAAATTTGTATAAAAATATCAAAATTTGTAGTTATGAAAAGAATTTTAAAATTTTGAAATATTTTTGGAAAAATGTATATTTTAGTTAATCATTTGTTTGAAAATTATTTTATTCGAGAGTGTATATTTTATGCATGTTCAAAGATGGTAAATGTAATCTTATTCACTAGAATATTTGATTTTGTAAAGGACATAGCATCAGCGCCCCCCTCGGCAAAATGGTGAAACAGACAGTCGAGTACGAACCGTGGAATACGAAGCAGATTAGGAAATACATCCCCGAAATAAATTGTAAATTGTTAGATTAATTGTTGTCTTGTGTTTATGTAATGTTATATTGGTGCTATATAGCCATTAAAGTCTTTAAAATGATGGCTACCCTCTCATTTTTGTGTCAAAATTTTTAAAAAATTACTCATTGAGCACCAAGTCCACACACACACTTAATCGAAGACAAACTAAATATTCATACAAATGAGTTGGGTGCTATTTGTTCACTTTTTTGCAAATAATTAAATCAAACTTGGAGGAATATTTGATTCTGAAAAATACAGAACTTTTTATAAACGTTTTGTAGAATTGGTTAATTTTTTGTAATTTCATACCGATTAATGTAGCACAATATGATAGAAGTACATTAAGGAACATCTCAGTGAGGTTTGAAAATTCTTTCCTTGCCTCGAAATGAAATTCATTTACTGTTGTTATTATTATAATTTTTGCCGTTGTGTTGTTATTTTTGAAACTCAAGCCTTTACTCTTCCATTCACTTGCCATTTGAACTGGTGAGGGTAATGTTAATCCTATGGAATCCTATGGAAGTATTGTATTTATTTGAATTCAATAGAAAGCAACCGAAAGAGCAAAAAGTACTGTCATAGCTGGTGTCAATAGAATCATAATTTCTCATACACCTTTATGAAAATATTTTAAAATTGTTTAAGTACCGGACAATCCACATGTGAATCATCAAAATTGGAATTTAAATAATACAACAGCTTAGTTTTGAAGATAAAATTAGAAATTTCGTAGGACTAATAATAAGTTCATGAAATCAAAATGGCAAAAATACGGGAGCCTTAAACCTTTTCCGTTCCATAATACAACGAATTCTTCCTGAACATAAGTTGGTAAATCATTGGCAGTAAATATTTCAAATCAGAATAGTTTGTAAGATCAATTTTTTCAATGCTAAATTTTAAGGTAAAAAAATTTTAAATTTCTGTGTCTCCAGACACTTCAAGTACTAACTGCAAAATTTTACATTTGAATATTTAGGAAGGTTATTGTCCATTATAAAAGTATTTATCGCTATGAGTATTTCTCAAAAACTATTTTCCCCATTTTTCAAATATATTATTTATTGTGATGAAATAGATTTCTACTGAACGTGAAGTATTGTCAAATTGGTTTTGATTCAATTTTTGATCCAGAGGGGCTTTTTTCCTAACATTTCTGAGATTTCTCTATCTTAGATTTTCGGGTTTTGGTTTCGTGACCTTTACTTCGTAAAATTCCGTTCTAAGCAATTTATTAATTAGCTGAAACAAATTTTTTGAGCTATTTCATTTGAATTATAAAAATAAGTAAGAGATCTAATCCACCAAATGTTTCATTAAAAAATGAGATAAGTATTTAAAAAAAGATGTCATTCATAATTTTGAATTCTTTAAATACTTGGTGTTTATTTTTACTATGAATGCTAGTATTACTCTTGCGTCATTCTGATGATTACATTTAAGTGCCTGAAGACGAATGTTTCGTAAATCAAAGCACAGCCCACTCTTAAGTAGAAATATTATGCGAAAGAATTAAGCTTTCCAGGCGTGCGATAGATTCTTCCACAGAACCGTAAAAGTATGCCTTTCCAAAATGGGAAAGACCATCCAATTAAGCAAGTTGATTTATTGCCAGTCAAGTGGTTAAAGGGAAACGTGCAATGTTAGGCTTAAAGCGAGGGTAAAGTGTAGCTTGCGGATGGAATTTGTAATTATTTTGGATATTTTCTACTAACTGGCCTTGATAATTAGGAAACACTCTTTGAACATGTAAATTACTTTACGACATTTATAAATGAGTGATGCCCTTAACTTTCCGAAAAATTCGTTTCTATAAGAATACTTTACGAAGATGATCTCAAGCATTATTCCGCGGCGATGTTGCAGTTTGGTCTTAAAATTTAAAGCAAAATGAAATTGTTAAGCTGTTATGCACTAATATATTCTATATTTACTATTTGAAATGACACATTTATGATGAGATTTATATGATTTGAGGATTTCGTGAAGAAAAGAAAATTTTATAAACTGAACAAATGTTTCCCCAAGAAATATTAAGTAAAGATTAATGCTTAAGTTGAATGCGCCTTAATGACTAACGCTACCGCTAATTAAAAATAATGAAATCTCTTTTCTAACAGTATAAACTATATCAAGTATATATTCTTAAGCAAAATGCCTTGATGTAAATTTTATTCAAGTTCTCTCTTCACCTTATGAACAGAACACATACCACATTTTCTAAACATTTTAACTAATTTACTCTCTATCGTTCAATAATTCTTCGTTCACTGCAGGTGATTGTGACCTTTATGAATAATCCACTTAATATCTTTTTCACTTATCATCCAAATGAGGAATATATTCATCAACTTTTATAAATGTTTGACTCACGCATTCAAGTACGTTCCAACGTGTGTTTGCTAAACATTTTCTTGAAAGTTTTATTCTTCAAACTGGTAACTTGAAATTAATTAAATCTCTGATTTTAGTTTACTATTTGCTGATGATAAAAATTGCAAAAAGTAATACATAAAATATTATTTATTGCAAATATATCATCAAAACAAATGCATATACAGTTATATTTGGATCAAGTCAATCAAACACGTATTAAGTTGAGTCATAAATAACTTCCATATCTTATCAAATATTTATTTTGTTTTCATTAAATAAGGTTATGTAATTTATTTTCTGTTTACCACTATTATGTACAATATTCATCCATCTTTTTAGCAACTTATCAACTCCTCTTTTGTAAAATCTGGTTGATTTGGACTGAAAAAAAAAATCTTTCACAATTTGACTGATTTGTTATTTGTACCTGAAGGATTTCCCCCTCAAAATGTTTTGTAAAGGTAGCAATCTGACAGAGCAAGGTCTGGAGAGGAAGGCGGGTGTGGTAAAATAGTCCATTCATGAACATGGTTTTTTTTTTTTTTTTTGAATCACTAAAAGAATGGCGTTTTTGCATTCTCTCTTTTCATGGAGTTTCTTCGTCACTTTTTGCAATATGTATTCGCAATAATTGTTGCATTTGTCTTCAACAACTCATAATGAATTATACCTCGACATTCTTATCATACACTCAAAAAAATCTTTTTTCCCTGCATGTTTGCTTTTGGATCTGGTAGTGTTGGTAAATCTTTATTCTGACATTGTCATATTGTCATAGATAACTCATTTTTCTTCACCTGCTATAACTTTATCTTAAAAAAGGACTCGATTTTTGCATCGTAAGCAGTTAATTCGATAAATTAAACTTTTACCTGTTATTGTTAATTAACGTGGACATTGCACCAATATTTCTTTTAAAAGTTGTCGTCAAAGTCAGAAAGATGCCCCGTCCTCAGTTCGTTCTTTTAAGGTCGTATCTCCAGAATGTAATTTTGCAAACCAATTTTAACAGCCAGATGCTTATTAGTCCTTAAACGCATAGACTGTATATTTTTTTGGCTATCGCATTAGCAATATTGCCTTTTTTGAATTCCCAAAGCATCACATGACGAATATGCACTTTCCCACTCTCTATTTAGGGATTAGAAACAACGGTTTAATGTGAGGTTTATTTCTCAAAATCAGTTGTCAGAAGTCAACGGAAACCTTATGTATTTTAGTGAAAGCAAAAATTCGCTTGTTCAGGAGATTCATAGTGGATAGATGCGAATAACAAATTCTTCCTAGTTGCATTAGAAGTTATTTATGACTCAACCTAATATACTTAATGTTATGCATTATTTCTATGACCATTATTCATTGTAAAGCATGTATCATTTCACATATAATTTGAAAGATAAAAGTAAACAGCGATATATTATATGAGTCAACGAAATCAGAATATGTTTAAAATCCTTGTGTAATTTAAGTTATATTTTAACTGTACAAGTAATGATACAAGTTGAAACTGATCTACAGAAATACTTTTGAAAAATAAATTTTTATGATAATTGTTGGAATTTATAAAATTTTCAAATCAGAAGTCCCAACAATCATCATTGTACGTAAAAAAAATATTTGATTCAATAATAATGTTCAGGAAACATTTTTGCAATATTTTTATCAAAAAAACTATTTTATTAATATTATATCATATATTATAAATACTTTAAAATTAATGTGTTTTATCAACCTAAACAACGAAATTCTCTTTCTATCCATTCTACAAATTGCTACTTTGAAGTTTAAGAACAAGACTAAAAATAACAATATTCTTAAAAAAAATAAACCGCTTCATTCGTTCATTTGCAAATGAATATTAATTTATCATGTACAGCTCTCAAATTATGAGCATTTAAAGTTATCTATACATGGATATTATAAGTTCTTCATACATTCATCCAGGGTGACAACTTATAAAACTCCATACGACTGATAATATTACGTATTTGATACATTAAAATTTTTTAAAAAATGCAGGAATGAAGGTTTTACGGAAACTGTCACTCAACTGTTTTATTGTCAGGATATGGCTTAAACAAAAATGTAAGGATTTACTTCGAATCGTGCCTTCAGTGTAGCTCTGTTTGTGATTTTTATAAATTTTTTCTGCATTTAAACATTGTAGATGATCAATCATCTAAAAATTTATATTCTTTTTTAATACATAACAATTAATCACAAGTATATATATTTTTTTTTACTTCTGTAAAGACCGTGACTTAAAGTAAACAACAAGGCTCTAAGAAAAGTTTCGAAATGAAGTAGAATTACCTACTTCATTTCGAAGCTTTTCTTAGAGCCTTGTTGTTTATTTTAACTCAAAAAGTATCTGTTTTTGACGACAGAGGGCATTGCAAAAGTAATATGCTGTTCCTATTGTATGCTGCATATTTTAAATGGCGCCCAAACAAATTTGATACTGGTGTTTTAGTTAGTTTTTGCTTATCAACAATTTGTTTCCAAATCAAAATTTAGTAGCAGTCGCGTCGAGTTGTCACCATCGATGGTATGTGGACTCATCATTATACACAGGATGCCACGTAATAAGCAAAACAATGGTTTGTTTCTGGTGAATAGGTTTCATAGAAAGGGATTTTATTGGCTGGAAAAGTTATGGCGAGGAAGTTTTGTGAGGCAAAGAGCATCATACTCATGGACTTCTCAGGAAAAAAATTATCAACAGGCAATATCATCAGTTGATCCCCATTCCTCTTTCCCGACTTTAATACTCCATTTCCCATTCCTAACATGGGTATATTTTTAACCGATCTTGTATTACCAATATCTCTGAACTCCATATTCTAAGAAGATCTAAATGATAATTTAAAGAGTTAAAATACCATTGCCTTCATAACAACACACAATATGAATATTTAACAGATTACACAACTGGAAAACGGCATTAATTTTATTAAAAAACAAGTCTAAAACAGTACTTTCAGAAACGAAATGAAACAGTTCTAAGAATTGCTAGTTATCTCCATCATAATAATTATCATCATCATCTCTCTATCTATCTATCTATCTATCTCTATCTCTATCTTGATATTGGTGATCATTTATTTTAAGAGTATGCACATAATACAGAAAATCTTTGATCTAACCAATGCAAAATGAGTTGAGATGATATCTATGCGGATGATTTAGTTTAATCTAATTCTAGCAGAGAGAGAAGCGGACTGTGAATGATTTTATAGCAAATCTATATTTGTATTTTATTAATATTTCTAACAAACAATAAATTTATCTTCTAAATATCGTGACATAATGAGTAATCATTTTAATAAACAGAATAAATTTCTGATCAAAATCCATATTTTACCACTCAAAAAATGTCATTAGCAGCAATATTTACAACATTTAACTTATTTAGAAATTTACGTTAGATATTTATTAATTACCGATTGGAAAACTGAAGAAAATAATTTGAGAATCACTGCATTAATATGCTATTTTATCAATCAAAAGTCAATCTACTGTATTAATCACAAACTCTCATATAAGAATAACTCTAAATTGTACGTGTAACGATGGAAAACTCGAACAAATAAAAGGACAAAAGTATTTAAAGAGTTAAGAACTTTATTAAAATAAGGGAATTAATATACTCTATATCATTCCTAAAATTACACCTAAGCGTTATGAAATCTGCACGATCCTTCATTGGAAAAGAAATCCTTTTCTATCCTCTCCCAGTTATAGAGCGACTGTCCTGGAATTTTCCGTGAAGTATCTTCTATGACGGAACTCAAAGAAATCAGACTGGAACAACTTGAAGAAGGGGACTGCAGGAGTAAGGTGTTTCGGGATTCCTGGTGTGGTTTCAGATTAAAAGCATTGATCAAACTCTGGAAAGGACCTGCTTTTGTAATCTGATCTCGAATGTAGAAATAGCCATGAGTTTTTTTCACCTTGGCAAACGCAATTACTATTAAGGCTAAGATGACGACGCCAAGGAGTAAGGTTGCTGAAAAAAAAGAAAAAAGAAAAGAAAACTACGTTAAGACGATTTAATTCAATAAAATAATACTTTTTTTTTAACCCGAAGCAAAAACTATTTAATTTATTAAATTGACAGCTGAGTAATTGGCATTTTAGAGATATAAAATTGCATTTAAAGACAATAAAACTTTTTCTTACATTATTTAGATCTATTAATACTCTTATCTCCAATTTTATCTTGTAATTGCTAAAAATTCAATAGTTTCCTTAGTATATATATATATATATATATATGAAAATAAACATACAGCATAAAATGCATAATCAAATTCATTTAAAATTACTAATAAAAAAATTTTTGGAAATGCCAAAAATCAAAAATATTAATTACTAAATATTGTTTTAATAAAACTTATTTGAAAGGTGAAGATATGAAAGAAAAAATTAATAAAGAGGAAAACTGCAAGATATATATATAGGGAAAAAGCAAGAGTTAAGTGGAAAAAGAAAAGAAAGTCTTTTAAAAATGAGCAAAATAGAAACAAAGCTAAGCAATTCTGCCACAGGATAGGATAGTGAAACTGTGCTTAAGCATGTGTCAATAATCAAACCTTCGTAATCATTAATAGCCTTATTAAACAAAGGCTGGCGCCTAATATAGAAAATGATGAAACAAAGTCGACAACAATAAAAAGTTAGGAAGCACAAAGAAATATCAAAAAACTTCTCGCTTAATTCAAAACTCATTGCCAACTACAACATAAGAAATATTAAGCATTAGAATATAAAAAGAAATTAATTAAAGTTAAGAAATAAAACTGGAATATACATAATTCACTTATCTTTAAACATCTTTTATAACGCAATTTTGTTCTTAATCTTACAATTCCCGCCAAAATCTCAAAACACGAATCATAACGATAGCATCACCCTCTATGAATCAGAATTCGAATGAAGAAAAATACATCTAAAAATTCGAAAAGATAGAAAAATATTTTAACTAAGATTTTTAAAATATTAAAAAATAAATAAATAAAATGAAGTAAATAAAAATGATATAAAAAAGAAGAGAACTATTCTATTTTATAATTTTAAAAATTAATCCATTTCACAATTTTTTTATATTTTAAATTAGTTCTTAAAAAATTAATTGGATAAAGATTTAACACAAGTAAAGAATAATTTATTTAAATTGCTTTGAAAATTTTAAAGCATATTAACTAATTTAATATTCTTAAGAATGAAATTATATAAAATGTTCCCGTGCATATTCAAGCTTAAATTGCTATCGAAGAATGGAATTAGAAAAAGTAATGATCTCTTGTCAAAAATATTACGAGTTATCCTATTATCTACAACTGCTAAGTTAATATCTAAATAATCTGTTTCATAAGAATTTACATAAATTTTAATCAAATTTAAATAAGACGGATAAAAATGATAAATCTTGTTAAAAATCTGGTTTGAATTTATTTTGAAAATTTATAATCATTATATATCTAAGTAAAAGGAATTCGTTGTTGTCTATAAAGTTTTGTTCATAAAAATATAAATAAATTTTAACAAGACTATTTTTGGTTCACCCTGAGATTTTTCTTTAATTTGTCTATATTTTTATTATTATATAAAGTATAACTTTCTTTTAAAACAAGATTAATAAATCATTTAAATTTCTGATATTTATCAATTATTTCTGATAAGAACTATCAATTTTTAATTTCTTAAAATTAACCAGAAAAAAAACATTAAAATTAAATCCTCTATATCAAAAGATTTAAGTCATTACTATAAATTGAGTAAATCTCTGTACCATTAATATATTTAATAATTTTATAATTATTTTTAATAATAAGAGAGTTATCAGCACTATCTATAGCTTTTTGTAAAATATTTTATAAGATTTTATCAGCTCTAGTAACGTAAGTATTGAAATCATTAGTCCCATTTCTAACTTTAGTAAGTACTTTATGAAATTTTGGAGTTTCAAGGAAATTTTTCAGTATATAGAGTATAAACTATTTTCTTATACAAAGCATAAAATCTATTCGTAATTTCTATTTCACTATCTGTAATTGTAATAAAAGTATTATTAACAAGATGTTTATTAGTCATAGTAGCATGAAGTTTTTACAACATGCTATCATAGTTAGCTGGGCCCAAATCAACTATAATAAATAACGGAACTCATCTTGTAAGTTTATATATATATATATTACAAAAATTTAGGGAATTTTTCATTAGATTTCTTTACTACCGGAATTGTTTTTCAAACATGGCCGCGGATTTTTAGTTTCGATTCACACTTCTAAAAAAGGGAACTTTCTTTGGTATGCCAAGTTTAATTACGTGAGGGAATTTAAGAAGTTCACGAGTTAAAAGTTAGTCCACCTGTCTTCTGCAATATAAAAATTTAGTACTGTATTCAAGAGCGCCTCCACGCTCCTTCCAAGTAGATGTGTCGAGAGGCGAGGAATCCCATATGTGTTGATTCCAACACGCTGCAGATCGATGTTTCTCCTTTCCCTGCTATCCATCGTTTTATCAATAAAGAATAAGTTTGAACCTGCTGTCTCTGCCAAGACTGCTAAGTAATTTAAGCAAGCTGGAATGTATTCCTGAGAAACCAAACGTATCATATATATGTGATTGTATGTGAGTGTGTATTTGTCTATGTGTATATTTTACTTGCTTCCCTATTTGGCAACTTTTTTCCTCTTTGAAATTTGTAGAATTTCCATTACGGCTTATAACATTTTTCTGTCAGAATTGTTGGATACCTGTAAAACATTGATTAATCTGCAAAGCTTTTAAAATCCAGATTCAGAATTATTGAATGTTATGTTTCATTTTTTGTGACTTTTCTTTTCTTTGTTTTTCAAGGCTTGGTTTGTACTTATTCAAGTTTTGAACCTTACGAGTTTCTTTTTGCTATTATTTATTTGTATAGTATTATTTCAGGTATGTTGATCTCTTTTTTAATTATTTTATTGGGTAATTTTTCCGTCTTTCTTTTGTTGGAGGATTTTGACAATTATAAACTTTATTTTTCTTTCTCTAAGCATGTTTTTAAGTAATTATCAATTTTAAATAGGACAGCTGCAGCACTAATGTTACCATTCTACGCAGGTGCACTGATTACCCATATCTGTAGTTTGGTCACAGACATTTGCACGGAAGCATTTGTCCATGTTTAAGTTTGCTCGTGGGCATTTAAAATGGGTCATAAATTGAAAATGTTGCTGATTGTGAAATACGAGCTGTTATTCGTTTCCTCTTTACAAAAGGGGTGAAAGTTGATGAAATTCATTAGCATATTAATGAAGTGTATGGATTAAACAATATGAGAGACGGAATGGTATGAAAGTAAATGGAAGCATTTAAAAATGGCCGTACTAATGTATTGGGCAACATTATATCGTTAAAGAAGACTCGAGGAAAACGTTGCTGTGAAAATTCGAGAAAACAAACGCTTTACGAATTTGTCTTTATCTGATGAGTTTCCGTAAGTTTCAAAGAATGTTCTTTGTACAATTGGGTCAAAGCACTTAAATTATCAGAGTTCTACTAACAATGGATACCGAAAATGGTGAGTGAGATGCACGAACCTATAGAGTAGGAAGTACTTTTACTTTTCCTGATCGTTATGATTTTAAAGACGATGAGTGTTTAACCCAAATTGTCGCTAGTGGTGAAACATGGACGGCTCATGTAATACAGGAATCAAAACAGTAATTCATAGAAGGGAGGCATTCAACATCACCCAAAAAAGCGAAGCTTGGTGCACTTTATTGTATGCGTATAAATGTAATATGTACAAAAGATAAGTTCGAAGAGGTAGTTAGAAGCTCCAAAAGATTAAAGCTACTTTCATTTATTCAAATTGTATCGTTGTTGAGAACCCTTGGCACTTTTCTATTTCGTCGGAGCAAGCGGTAAAGTCGTCAAAAATGATACACCCGACGCCCAACGGAATATGTTTGCTGTGTGTTGTCGCCAATAAAGTCTGATTGGCGAGATTTGCGCCGGCGAAGTGGGAAAGTATCGAACCTTTAAGTTATTCAGAAGTAATAATGATGTAAAACAATTTTATACGTCCTTTTTTGCATATTTTATTTTTAAAATTCTTATTTCGGTACTTTTCCATTTCTCCGGTGCCATCTCGCCAAGCAGGTTTTATTGGCGACAACACGCAGTATATACATATTCCATTGGCATCGGTTGTGTCATTTTTGGCGTTTTTATCATTTGTGCCGGTGAAATAGAAAAGTACCCTTATTTCTAAGTTATTAATCACTTGATCATATTTCTGTGTTATACAAATAAATAAAAAATGAGCTCAGTATTCGAAAACATTTTACTTCAACTTTCCTACTATCTTATTATAATTAATCTGAAAATAAATCTTACCTCGTAATATAATTTTTATTATTCGTGCTGCTGCAGCAAAGGGGAACAAACTGGGATGAGAAAAAAATACTTTGTTAAAATGTTTTTTACTGTACGGAATGTACATCTCCGGCTCTGCTTCTTCTTCCTCTTCTGCTAGTGGAGGGAGTTGACTTTTATGGACTTCTAGGCAGATATTAACCCATTCCTTCAAAGCTACTGACATGAGAGACAACCAGCGAGGCTTCGAAATTAAATATGGTGCCACATTAGTATTTTTCTGTAGTAATAGAGGCAATTCATTTTTGAAATAATATATTAAAGATGCTACATATTTTAATTTATCTTTTAATTTGGCTTTTGTAAATGCAGGCATTGGCAAAGGCTTGAGATTCAAGTGCATTTTAAATGGCTTTCTAATAGAAGGAAAGATGGGTCTGTGAAATGTCGGTATTTTTGCTACTTGAGGTCGTTTATAAGCATGCACACTTTTATTTTTACTCTTTGGTGGAAAAAAGAAGGTAGTATGAAAAGGCGGCCATGTTTTTAGCTTGGGTTTTTTCATTATTCCAATTCGAGGAACACCATAAAATTTACCATGGCTTGGAATCCTTGTGGTTATTTTTATCCTTCCCTTCCACTGTTGATTCGGAGGTGTTAGTTCTGCATTTAACAACTTTAATGTCTTTTCAATAATTCCCTTATCCCCCTTTGATTTATATTGTGTCATTATTTTATGGACTGTATCGCCTTTTTCTTCATAATAGTATAACACTTTTCCAAGTTTAGCTAAAGAATTCATTAAATGTTCCATATCTAACTTTGGCTGTATGGAACCTAATATTTTCTCAAACGACTTAAGTTTTTTGACTGCCTTTGGGGCTGAAGTTGGATGAAGCTTTCGTAAAAAATCTTTCAAAGGAAGGAATTTCTTCTTGCCCAAATTTTTTTCATGATTCTTCTGTAGAATTCTTTCCATGTCTTGAAAACTTTTGGGAAGATCTATTTTAGGAATTTCCTGAAACTTTTCTGTCTTTAAATGTTTGAAATCCTGATCCACTTCAAGAAGAGACTGTAGCATTTTGGACAAATAGCTTTCTTTCAAGTTTGAAGACTGACTTTGTAGTCCTATCAATCCAGATATCAATTTCGCAAGAGTAAGAATTAGAGCTATAAATACAATGACCAAAAAAGTAGTTACAGGATCGCAGGAAGGGCGATTATCTGAGGTAGTGACTGACATAATATTCATTAAAAAACAATGACATCAAAATACAGAACACTGAAGAACTTATATATTGTTTAAATCACTATGCTAGGAAGATAAGTACTTCTTCCATACTCTTATATACTTATATGTTAATTTTGAAATTGCAACACAACTGCATTATTACAGATTTTTGATTGTTGTACATATTTGTACAATCTTTTAGTGCACTGTTGCAATATTGTCGATATTATTTGTTAGTGTTGCCCCACATAGCTGTTTAAAAAACTAAACCATACCGTAATTTTCAATGATTTTTGCACCTCATTTACACATGCAATATAAAAAATAGTATTTTCGAACTATAAATAAAAGGCTTAATAATAAATAGGAAACACTCTGTTACAAATTTAATATTATATTAAGAGTTTTAATATTCCATTCATAAACTATCGAGTGCTTGGCTCGTTTTTCCTATAAACTACGCCAAATATTTTCTTTATCACATGACAAAAATGAAGACATCGTTAAAGGTTTAAAAAGCTATAGATTACGTATAATAGCAGAAATCTAAAAGATATACCAAAAACAAAAATAAATTAAATAATTTCTTCCTGTTTTGGTATATCTTTAAATTTCTACTTTCACACAAAAGCTTTTTTAAAAAACTATCACTGAAATTATTCTAGGTATTAGGATAAGTGTTTATATCTTAAATAGAGAGTATTCCAAGCATATAATCCTTAATAATAAATAAAAATAGAATTAATAATTACTATCGATTATATTTTAAATTCTTTATGCTAATTGAATGATATTAATTTTTAAATGTGAATATCTACGGTATAAGAATTGTCAAAAAAATGTAATTGATTGAATCCCCACTACTAATAATTATAATTAATGGTTGCAACTAATGCAATAACAGCATGGAGTAATTCTAATTTCAAATCAATTTAAGTATGATAAAAAAAGTTCATGGTTGGTCAGGTTACATAATAAGAATTTGTAAGCGACATGCATTTTAATATTGACTGTAGGTTGAAATGTATTAATGTGATTTCTAATGTTAGAGTTATACAAGTAATGAAAAAACTATTTATATGTATTCTTGCCTTTTTAACGAAATAATCTACTAATTCATTTTGCATTGTTGGATTTCCCTTAACCTAGTAAAAACAACAAAGTTACTCTGACTGAGAATTCAATAACTGAAATCTCTGCCTTAAAAACAATATTATGATTACTAGCCACCCAAGGAGCTATTATTTTAAGTGGGGCATTTTGGCAAATCAAATCACTTTTCAATTTTATACCGTTTGCTTCAATTTTAGTTACATTTAGCTTAAATGTATTCTATTTAATAATTTATCGTTTGCTTTAATTTTAATATCGAGAAAGTTATTATTGTCCATTTCTCGATATTTCATCGTTTACTTTAATTCTTATATTTAATTGAGTAATTTAATAATAATTTTAAAAAAGCAGATTTAGATAGCTAAATCTGTTCTATGAAAATTTTGCATAGAACTATTTTATTTTTTGATTTGAAGTTAAAACTGAACCTCTGAAAGAGATACAAACCGAAAAATTCAACATGGTCTCCAATATGTTTAGGAGGATCTTGTAATCGAAATTAATTACAAATTCATATTTATATACTGATATTTAAAAAAAAGTTTCAAATGCATTTGAAAAAATGTTAACTTAATGATAAAGTTGAGATCCATTATTAAACCATACATGCGCCATTTAAACCTAAATATTAAATAAGAAGCAAGACAACGAAAAACAATATGTTTTGGAAGAAAAAAAGGCATTCTTTAAAATGATACGAAAAGTTTCAGATTAATAATTAAAAATATCACGTTGAGCTATTTGCAATTTTCTCTTTACTAACTTCAGAGACTTATCAATCAGAATTTCATAAAATTACAACTTTTTTCAAACCAAAATCAAACTTGATTAGGTGAATTAGATGAAGATAGAAGTGAAGTCAAATGATTTAGATGTAATGATATATGAATGAAATAGAATTAATTGAAAAAGAAGAAGATAGATGATAACTTGCCGTCAGAAAAATGTTATTCGAATTAAAATTCTACTATTAGTTTTTAGGATTGAGGAGAATTTCAAAATATTATGTTATTTAGTTACAATTGATGAAAAATGTTGAATTAAGAAAGAGTGAACTGGTAAGATAAAACTTATTTAAATCATAACAGGATTGTGAGTTAGATTAGGATGCTTGAAAGATTGGAAACATTAGATATCCTATACAGTGATAATTAATAAAGAATTCTGTTTTGCTCTTGTGTGTCTCTAATTAGTATTTGATCATTATTGCTTAATATAAATTAATATTATATGGAGCAAGGACCGAGTAATGAAGAACAGACGTTACAAAATAGTAATTATGATTTCAAAATAAAACCAAAACATGCAGGTTGAAGAGAAACCCGATAGTTGTAACGTCGAAGTTTGTTTATAAAATTATACTTTTTTTAAAAACTAATCCCATCTAATCTTTAGGTAAGAGGGCTGAAAAAGGTCAAGCATAAATCACGAACGAAGTAAATTAATTAATAATATTATTTCTACCTTGTTGAATAAAATTGTATTGCGCTATAGTATATGCACTCGTAAATTTTATACGTAATTAGATGATACAATTAATTATGAAATAAAATACTTCTAAAAATTATCAAATGTAACTGCAATTGTATGTACTATTCAAAAAATATGAGAGCACATGTTTTAAGAGCAACAAGAGCACAGATATATCTAATGATATAATTAACGGAAATTGATATATAAATTGATCCAATCTGGAATCACACAGAAATCAGAAGAAAGTATTTTGTATAGGCAATTACATATAAAAATTATGTCAAATACCATAAAAAATATATAAATGCAGAAGTGGTGATTTCACTGAAGCTTCTTCTATTCATTGTCTAATTTTTAAACTATATCGACTAAATTATTTTTTGTGTGATAAATTATTTTTGGAAAATATCACAGCAACAAGATTTATGGAATCTATGGCTTGGCACATTTTTGGTAATCTTTAACCGAAAAGACACTAATAGCAAAGCGGAATCTGTTGGAGTGTTAAGGAATGTCATTTCCCTTACTGTGAACTTGATTCCGAGAAACAGAAAACGTTAAACAAAAAAGGTCACTCCCTTGAAATCACAGTAACTGACTGTCTATATCTGACAATAATAGTATGTCGAGAGAAACACAGAACACGCAAGGCTACTCAGGCGCAAAAGGGGTTTCTTTTGGCAACAGGACGAAAAGTTTCAAGCAAAACAATCCGAACTATGTTTCTTTAGAGTGGCTACTATTTAAATGATTTAATGGCGCGTATTCCTCTAACAACTCGCAAAACAAGAGCTGTTGAACATAGAGACTGAACGCAACGTGAACGGAGTCAAATGCTTATCAATGAGGAGTCCACACAGTCAAGAATTTGGTAACAAATACGAGAAGAAAGAAAGGAACGTTTCCGTCTGACGTCGCTAGGCGCCAGCCGAACACGTATATTTTGGTATCTGCGTGCTCGGCATCTCAATCGGCGTCCAGCCATCACAACAGGAACATTTTCTCGTTGCCCGTTTTTTCAATATTCAAATTTAAAATGTGCACTGAAATTGAAAATCCCGCCAGTTGTGAGGTCCGGTCTGTGATACAGTTTTTTTTTTTTTTTTTTTTTTGGCAAAAAACCTAAAACCTTTGGAAATTTATCGGCAAATGTGTGGAGTGTATGGAAACAACGTAATGAATGAAAGTTCAATCCGGAAATGGTGAATTCAGCTAAAAAACAGCCGAACTAACGTTCACGATGAAGAGAAGAGTGGACACCCTAGCATTGTGACTGACGAACTGGTCGCTAAAGTTGATGAAAAGATTCGTGAAAACCGCCGTTTCATAATAACGGAGCTTTCACTTAGTTTTCCACAAGTTTCATGGACTTAGTTGTTTGAAATTGTCACTCAAAATCTAGGTTACCACAAATTTTGTACAAGATGGGTGCCGAAATTGCTTACAGACCACCATAAGAGTCAGCGAATGGGGGCATCTTTAGCATTTCTGGAGGCCTACGACAGACATAGTGATTCATTACTAGATCGAATCGTAATTGGTGACGAGACGTGGGTGAGACGACAAGGAGCTGCTGGTGCGAGTCACTTAGTGGCTGAGATCACAGACTGCAGAATTCTATGGCGAAGGAATTTCAAAGCTTGTCCACCGCTATGATAAGTGCCTCAATTTGTTTGGTGACTATATAGAAAAGTAGAATTTTAGTCGCTCTTTCTAATGCATATAATATTTTTTTTCTTGTACTTAGTTTCTTTTTAATTCCAAAACGTTCTTTACTTTCTGAATAGCTCTCGTATATTCTTACATGGTGGGAAAGCGATATTCGATATAACTCCTAATTCTACCAGAACAAACCACGGTACAAATTAATTGATGCTAGTGCTAGAATCATACACACTATATAGTTAGATGTATGAACCTTCACATCATCCAGAAGGACAGTTTGACAGCCATAGCTTACATGGACCAGAAATTCAGACCTTATGTCGTATATTAAATTGTAGTTATATGCTATTCATGAAAATAAATTTAAATGCCATTGATAATGTCAAAACATTATACAGCTAGACATGAATAAAATATTCTTGATACATTCCTCATGAAATAAATACCATGCTCTCTTGAAAAATACCATTGATAACATCTAAATACGTATTACGACGTATTGCAGTAGTAACATTGATGTCTCTATCTGCTCCTTGTACTCAAAATTGTACTTGAAAAGAGGAATAGAATTCATCAAACCCTCATCTACATCACTTTCATGGAAAACAAATGTGCACAATTCACATTAAACATTTTCTTCTTAAAACTTAAATCTCAATGTCATTGATAATGTCTGGAATACATTCCGAAGACGCATCACGTCTAAACTGTTGCTTCTGTCGGCTCTTCGTTCTAGGAATATTAGAAATTGTACTTGAAAAGTGGAGTAAAATTCCGCCTTATCGAAATGCTCATTGCATTAGTGCGAAAAACAAATATACACAGCTCATTAAGAAATCTCCACAGTCTCCGAACAACACTCTATTTTATCTTTCAAGCATATCCAAGTTAGTATCTTGAAACTTCTCTTCGTGTTCACGACATCTTTTCAAAGCATTAAACTTCCAATGCATGATTTTTTTTGTATTTTTGCTTTAATATATATGTACTTTCAATTCTTTTTTCGCGTTTAACGATTTCGCAAGTTATGATGAAATTGTTTGCTTGCTCCCCTAATTGTTTTATCAGTTCATTTATCTACATCTAAATTCTTAATGACTCTGTCAAACAGAAACTTGATAAAATATCTTTGACACTGTTATATTACGTGTTCTCAATTAATCACCTAAAATTTACATTTTACAATAATTTAATGATTGTGTGTTACTTTTAAAATAATCATATAAAAGTAATATTTAGTATACATAGTATTGTTTGATTTTTTTTTTACCGTTGCTCTGAAATTTCATAAGGTCTACAGAGGCAGGTACAAAAATTTCGATAATTTTTTTTCTCTCTCTCTCTCTTTTATTTTATTAAATAGTTTGTCTGTTGTAAAACTTTTATTATGTTGAAATGTTTTGATTAAAATACTTTTCTCCAGGAATTTCACCAATATAAATAATTCTACGATTTACCAATAAAAGAATTCTACGATTTACCAATAAAAGAATTCTACGATTCAGGGAAGATGCCTGGAATCTCGTTTTTCAGAACACATATTTATAATGTTTTGAAAACTTCGAAAATCAATTTAAACATAGTATTTTATTCTGATGCTTCTGCTTCTACAAACCACATTTAAGGACTAGAAAGAACACAATAAAAAACCCAAACCACTTTTCTTTTCTGGGTAGAAAACTCTTCTGAATATCGCTCATGGGAAATGGCAATAGATTTTTCAAAGCAATTCCTATTTCTTATCAAATATCAAGCGTAGGAACACGGCAAGAAATAAATCTAGAAGAACAAATAAGATAAATTCTAAAAAAGATCCTAAATTTCTCGAGACGTCGTAAAATACTTTTTCCCCTTTCGATGTCCGGCTAAAAACTTGCCGGAAAATAAACGGGCGGTAGCGAAAACTTCGTTTCTCTAAAGCGATGTGTCAGGGAAAAAAACGGAGCTCCGATGAAATATTTAGCAATCATATTCGTAGATATGTCAGCGTGATTAACGAGTATAGTGGCGTGTGAGATGGCGCTTTCAACCTTAAATTTTCCACGTTTGACGTATTTATAAACGTTCCGGATCGTGCTAAATAAAATACCGTGCCGAAAGCTTCGCAGAAGAAAAAGATGAAAAAAATAAATGAAATTTCAAATATTTTGCATCGAAATCGTCCTTCTTTCCAGCGCCTTTAGTGAAATATGCTCCGCAGAAAATGGCATTCTATTACGAATATTTGAATGGGCTCTTTTAAAAAACGGCAAGAAAAAGAAGCGGAGTTCTGGAAAAAGTTGGTTGAGTGTGTATAGAATTAGTTAGAGTTTTGGAAAACTTAATTTTCATTTCATTTCGATAAACTTCGAGCGTAAAAGCATATCTACCAAGAAATTAATATGCAATTTTAAATTCAATGTACATTTCAAATTTGAGCAGTGGTTACACAAAAACCAGTTATTTCATTTAAAGTAAACTGAGTGAAAAATGATTTTTTAGATAACTATAGTTTTACAAACTTCAAAGTTTATGCGAAACTTATAGCAAAATGAAACTTATCATAAACCACTGGGCAGACTTCCCAAGGGATTGAAACAAATTAGGCAATATACTAGTGGAGAGGTGTTAAAATAAGAAAATAAACCAATTCCACCGATCAATAGTAATCATATCTCCTCATATAAATTTAGTAAATGTATCAGATAACATAAAACTAAAGTCACATATACGTAGGGATAACTTAAAGTTTTATTATTATTAAGAAATAATCAAGGTATCTAGATAAAATGTATTCTCCATATTAATTTATCCTTTTGTTCATAATATTGTTAATTACAGCTATTAATATTGATTGTTTGGTCTTAGGAATCTGTAGATTGAAGAAATTCGGAGTATGGGAAGAAAAGGAGTTCGATCTCCTGAGTTGCACTTTGACTGCCTTCAAAAGGTCAAGAAACGGTGGAACAAATGTATAACTTTTGTTGGTTACTATGTAGAGAACTTTTTTAAGAATAGTAAATAAAATTTAAAATTTCTGCTTCTATTATTTCTTAGTAATAATTAAAACTTTACGGCATTGCATGTTGCTTCAAATTACGACTTCCTGAAACCAAACAAATCAACATTAATAGCTTTTAATCACAACATAATGTTCATAACGATTAATTAAATTGCAGAATTAATTTTATCCAGATATCTAGATTATTTCTTTGTAGTAACTGAAACTTTGCGATACCCCTCGGATAAAATTTTGAAATCAATACATTTTATACTCATGGTTAACTATATACTCATGATTAAAAAAATTTAAAAATCACTTTGTCTCTTGTTCTAAATACAGAAGAGAGTATGAAAGATACTTTAATTCTCTATGTCCCCCTGTGCAGCTTGGAAGATATTCGAAAACAAATATCCTTAAAGAAATTCAGACCTTTAAATGTTTCGAATCGTGCATTTATGATTTTGCTGTTAAAAATGAAGGATACTTCACGGATTTCATAAATTTTATTGTTTATGATAATTAGATAAATACAACATTAGAAAATTGAATTTCAAAATGGTAAAAAACGTGTGTCCCCACCATGGAGAAAAATATTAGTATTTTCATTTTTTTCAAAATATGGTCTACTAAGATTCTAGTGTCCTTTCCTCAAAACTAAATTTTTACGAGTAAAATAAAAACTTTTAAGAGATTTAAATTTTCAAATTATAACTATGCTGAGGAGATGGAATGCTATGCTTATTTCATTGCAATTTTTTAAGTTATAAATTCAAGGGATATTATACATGACGTACCTAAAAGTAAATATACAACTTGCAAATGTAAATGCACCTATTGGTTAATAATTGGACATACATAATTTTTATATCTGTGATTGTAATTTTCTTTACCTAAAAAGATACTAAAATACACTTGTATATCAATTTTAAAATATGAAGATTGCTTAAACACGGTATAAAACAAGCTCACTTTTCCTTGTCGAAGACCTCTCAGTTGTCTAACATGAATTTTATCATTGTGGGATGTAATATTAGCTACCCATTAGGCTATTGTTTTAGTTGGGTCACTTTTGGCGTACCAGATCATTTTTCATTTTTTTTTATCGTTCTCTCCAATTTTAATTACATTTAGCTCAAATATATTAAATTTAATACTTTATAGTTTGCTTTAATTTTAAATACATTTAGGTTAAATATATTCAATCTAATAATTTATCGTTCGCTTTAATTTTAATTACATTTAGCTGAAATATATTCAATTTAATAATTTATCTTTCCTTTAATTTTAATATCGAAAAAGTTTACTATCCATTTCACAATAGTTCATCATTTACTTTAATTCTTATATTTAATTGAGTAATTTAATACGAATTATGAAAAAAAAAAGCGCATCTTAGGTTGTTAAATCTGTTCTTTGCAAAATTTTGCACAGAACTTTCGATTGGTTTTTTTTACTTCTGTTTCAGTTTTTAACTCAGATTTGAATTACTATATACAATCACTGTGAATTTTTTAGCTGTATTTATTTTCAATAAAGATAGAACATGCCTATAATTCAAACAAACCCCTAAATATTGAAGACAATCTTCAAATTACGTCGAGTAAATGCTAAATTTGTGCAAATAATTTATAATAAAAGAACAAAGAACAAAATTAAAGTGTGCAAAATTCTCATCTTCTGGTCAACTGCTCAACTTACGCAATTGTATTAATGATGAATTGATACAGAATATATCGCTGTCCAAGCGGTCACAGAAAACAGAGGTATTCAACATACATAGATTTGTTTTTCATTGAATTTAATACGAAGAATATCGTTATTCTGAAAAGTGGATGCATTTAAGAAGATAATCAATCTGGAAAATCTATTATACATTTAACTATGGGCACTTCTTTCATATAAGTTCATGAAATGAACTTATATGATAGAAGTAAATTTATTACGAATGAAAATGAAAGTAATTTTATTACGGATGAATATATGGATTTCATAAAAAGTAATATGTACGTTTGAAAATATCATCAAAATTGTGTTGGTAGTGGACAATATATAACATTTGATGTACATTGGTTGCCATGTAGCAGCATCAAGGAAAGTCAATACAGTACAGATTATTTCATTGATCGAATATTAACATCGCACTTAAAAGCCACTCGAGGGCTCAAAGTCAACTTTAGGGTAATTTCAGGGAGATTCAGAATTGAGGATCTCGTAATTTTGAATCTTGGCCAATGAAGCCTGACCTGGCACTCCCCATCTCCAAACTTCCACAAAAAGCTAACGAGGGGACTTAGATCCTTGATGGATTTTCCATGCACCAACTTTAGTACATGCAATACAACGCTTCGATGGAAATAATGCCGGCCACGAGGTCGCGACCTTGAGCATTCGACTGCCGAGGCCCAAATCGGTGTGAAACCATATTTTCAAAAAGAATTAAAGTTGAACAAAATTCATTCCTGAAAATTCTATTTCACTTCTGATGACGTGCAAGGAAAAGATGGCAATATTTTTGGTATAGAATAGTTGTATGTTGAGTCATTTTTCAAGAATGAGTGTGCTGTCATTGTTGATTTGAAGAGCAAAAGATATTTTCCAAAGAAGAATTTTCAATGGTTTTCATTGAGTATTGCTTAACAGAATATAAGTATTATTATTAAACATGTTGGCTTTTTGGCCGAAAATTTCTCTACTTTTCAATTTTTTTTATAATAGAATAATAATTTTCATTTCTGTTGTTTTCGTTTGACCTTCACCCCCTTCTTCACCTCGATTTGTTGTTTAGCATTATTCAATTTCTCTTCAAACGCATATAAGGCTTTTTTCTTCGGCCCTTTTATGGCAATTTGTAATACAGTTGCCATAATTTATTGAATTTTAACGCAGATGTCATAATTTTAAAAGATTTATTACACTGTGAAGCAGTCTAAGGGTTATAAGTTTCATCTTACTTATCTACTCTTCAAAAACATTATTGGTCATTTGATCGGAGTCTGACAACCCCATTCAATTTAGACATTGCTACTTGTTTTTATAACAACTATTAGATTAAAAAATGCATCTTAAATTTAATTTTAAGTATAAATTATTTTATTTATTATTATTAACATCATAATTTTGAAACGTAATAACTGATCAGTTCTCATTATCTTACTTCTTTTCAGAACAGATTACATCAAGTTTCATAAAACGCGAAGTTATTCAAGCTGTTTCAAAAAAAATGTCGCTGTAGCTCCTTTTGACTTCCATTATTATTTAAAGATCCAAAAGCACTTTTTTAAATGTTGATGAATTGATTGATGTTACAAGATTTATGTTATAGACGTGAGATAAAATTAGAGTTTCTTGACACAATTTACGGCTAATTATCTATGTAGCAAAAATTAATATATAAATATATTATATGTAGTATTCCGGTATCCACTTATTTTATGCAGTTTGCCTAACCAGAGCATTAAATACTTAACAAACATGATTACAAAAAAAATAGAGAGAGCAGTTTTTTTTTTCGCAGAAGAAATTCACATGTTCAAAAGTGAAAATGTTCTGCGATACTGAAACTTTAAAAGAAAACATTCCAAACAAAATTGTACAAGAATAACCAAAATTCACTACAGCTCAAAAAGAAAAGAACACAACATTAAGCGAAAAACTAAAATTTGTTACCTAGTAATTACGCAATTACTCACAATTTACCAAAACATTGGTAAAAACTTTGCATTTCAGAAAGAAAATTGCTCTTTCCTGTTAATTTACCTCAAACTCAGGCTTTTAACCAGTTCTTGTTTATTCCGATTCTTTTTCCAAGATATTTAGACATGCAGTTAAACTGTTTTTCTTTTCTGAACCGATCCCTAAATTACAAAATAAACACTTTTTTTTATGAACGTGATGAAAGTAGTTTAGTGCGTGTGCTTGAGCATTAACTGGATCTCAAAGGTGAAAGAAATTTTTTAAAAAATATAAGAGCAAAATGGCTATTCATCTAAATACGTAAGAGTTTCCATTAACTACTTTTGAAAATGGCAACTGTAAATTGTTTTCATAGTTCAGAATAGGTTTTGGATTCATTTAGTTTAAATATTTTCCATTACAGTTCTTTTCTTCTTGAAAAAAAGAAATTTTACTTGTATTGTGGTAGAGAATGTAATATTTTTTGAAACTTTCTCTTCAAATGTTTGATTTTGTTCATTTAAAGCTGACTTTAAAAATGATTCAAGTATCACATCTTATATTTACTTAGTCAAATCTAATATTATGTTTTTCTTTTACGTGACTCAAAAATTAATGTTTAAATGTCATTCTAAGAAGTCCTCACAAACAAAACAAAAGAATAAATTATTCTTTCGAATGGCTCTTTATTTAAAAATAAAATGCTAATCAAATTCACTAAAAATGTTATGTAAAAGTTGCTTAATTTTATTTAATTATCTAAGTTGTAAAATACATTTTAAAAATTCAAGTATTTACACAACGCTATTCTTAAAAATAATCACAAAAACCTTTTTTAATCAAGCGATATGCTAATAGAAACAAAAAAAAACATATGATGGTAATTGAACAACAAACAACTTAAAATTAGCAAAATTTTCTATTTTTTTAAAAAATTTTAACTTGATTTTTCATTGTGAAATGTAGAAAGATTGCTCTTAAATCTGTACAAAAAGAAATCCATTTAAAAAAATTGAAAGCAACCAACGAAATTATTCGTAAGTTAAGAAGCGAAACCCAAATTAGTGAAATTTTTCAAAGCTCTTTCTTCAATACTAAAAATTTCTTTAGGGTCAAGACTTGACAGAGAATTTTGAAAATAACAATACACTCGATAATACAGGTATCACAAAAATTTAGTCTGGTGTGTGTATGTAAACACTGAAAGGATAATAACAAGCAAAAGTATACACCTCACTTTAAATGACTCAAATCTGTAGTTGCGAAAGTTCCAGGATAATTTAATATTTAAAACACCAATATTTATTTAGCATATTAAGCATAGTCTTGTGAATAAGAATACCATTCGTTCAAATAGATCAGGATTCAGAAGTGAAGTTAGTTTAAATATTTCCAAAAGTAATAGTTAATGGATAATTGAAGATATACAGCTCGTACCAAAAAGTTATTAAGCAAGCATGGAACACACAGTGACAAAGAACAACTGTCAATTAACGACACAGACATCGGTGCAATCAAGATTCGAGTATCCAGCAAAAGACCACAGAGAATTCTGGTTAGTGGTTTTGCGAGAGCGAGGAATCTACAGGTGC
Organism: Nephila pilipes; assembly: GCA_019974015.1. Lineage (NCBI taxonomy): Eukaryota > Metazoa > Arthropoda > Arachnida > Araneae > Nephilidae > Nephila > Nephila pilipes. The sequence goes on along the minus strand of BMAW01085170.1, from coordinate 29,060 downwards.
CAGATGTCTTCTACTCATCCATAATGAACTTAGCAGATCCCGAGCTTCGACAGAGAGCAGGAAATCCAGAGAGGTCATAAAGAGAATTAACATTGGATAGTTGTCCGAGGATAGTAGTCGGATAGTCAATACAAAAACACATTTTTATTTTCTGCTGTGTTCTGATGGTCGCACTGGTACAAATGCCAATACCATAGGTACTCACGCAGAACACTCGAAATCTGCTCATCTGTGTACCTGCAGTGGGTTGTTCTAACGTGCCGTCTTTTGAAAAGATGAGAAGGTTACAAGCAGACCCCCACAACCCTTTCAATTATAGAATATTTGTTTCAACAAAACCTTATTTATTTGGAGGTTAAAGAAATAAATCAATCGAAATAAAGAAATAGAGAGTATAGAAGATATTCAATATTTTCTTACGAAATGACGCTAAATAATTTAATTATATATCTACAGAATGAAATTTAAATGCAAATATTTTAATACTCTAACGTTAAAAAATTGTTTAATATGATTATTCTGACAATAAAATGCATGAATTTTTTTCAACTATAAACACAAACTTTCTATAAAAATATTTAAATTTATATAAATATGCTTAGAAAGTATGACTTACTCCTTTGAATAATAAATAAATTCAAACAATGCAGTTTCTTATTTTCAGAAAAGAAAAAAAAAAATTTCATATAATTTACAGCAAAACAAAAAATATTCAAAAGATCATATTGCTTTTTAAAATATAATAAATATACGATTCAAGCAACGTTTGTAAGCCAATGAATCCATAATTTCCTAATCGAAAAAAACAAACTATCTTGTTCCATAAGTTTAATACTTTCTTAAATTTTTGTTCAAGACAGTTATTCAGAGAAAAAAAACAAAAGGACGAAGAAAAGTGTTTTTGAAATATGAAATGAATGTTTTGAAAGATACTTGAATAAAAGTGTAAGAAATTTGTCGCTAGACTTCGGGTATTAAAGTTTTGATAAAGCAAGATTTCTCCTAAAGCATTTAATGGCTAGAAATGAGACCTATAAATAAATTTAAATATTCTTAATCTATTGATTTATGTATTATTTTCATTTATCTAAAAAAAAATAAATGTAAACAACAACCGAAAATAGAATCAAATTAACAATATTTATATACGTTTTGAGGCCTCCATCTTTTTTGTTGGGGAGCAGGGATTTTTAAATGGTTTAAAAATGGATCTCGAGCAAAAGTACAAATATCTTCTAAGGATACGCAAAAACTATTTATATGGGTAGGTCAACAATTACATAATGAAACATTCTCCCCCCCCTCCCACGCACAAACACAAAATTATCTGAATTAAAATATATTGTTAAAATATAATATTCAAAAATTTCATGAAAATTCCGTAAACAAGTGAAATTCACCCCCCCCCCAAAAAAAAAAATCATTTGCATGGTTACAGTAAATGTGGTAGCAATTTTCTTTTTAATGTACTCTCTTTTGCTGTATTTTAAACAATTTTCAAATATTTGAAGTACATGATATCATCAAAGCAGAAAGAACATTAAAACTTTCCTATTTTATTTTCTTCATTTAAAACTTTATTGTAATACTAACTGCATTTGTAATGAAAGATTTTCCTAACAAGTTTTGTAGGTTAGTAATTATTTTATTTAAGGTATCCGTACACCATTAAAGAAAATTTTTTTGAAATACATTGATATTTGTCATCAAAATATTTTTTAATGCTAAAAGAAAACATAAAACAGTGAAAAACACATTTAATAATCTAATTCAAAATATTTTTTGGAATGGAAAATATGGTGAAACTGGTACATAAATTGATTATCAGAATAACGCTCATAACTCAAAAGTAAACAAAAATATCAATATTCTGTAAATTTTATCTTATTCATCATAACATTTGTTGTGGCTGGTACTACTTTCATGATGAAAATCATATTACTACAATTTTTATCGTTTTGTGAGTCAAATAACAATGAAAATAAAAAAAATTATAACAATACATGATTTATACCTTTGTTACTAAAAACATATCAATTTTACAACATGAAAGTAGTAGGGTTCTTAAAAACTATTTAAGATACTTGCAAAATTTAAATTAATGTGGTTCATAACTGTTTATGATATCAACGTTGCCATATGTAAATATGTCGAGAAAACTTTTTTGATTTGAGAAAAATCAAAAACAAACTTTCGAATTCAATTAAAAATTAGCTTCCAAGAAAAATTCAAATCCCTGTAACTTAAGTTCTAAATAAAGTATAAGCAAAATTCAAACACTATTAGAAAGAAAAAAGCTTAAATTTCGAACTGACATTAAAATTAGAAAATCAAAAATTTTGACAAAAATGACGTTTTAAAGGTGCACGAATACTTTAATACGCTTCCCAGTTACCCTTTGTAGAAATTTAAATTTTGTCTTTCTCGTAACAACAAATAACTACAAGTTTATTTTGCTTATTATGCTTAGAATTTTTTTTAGTTCTAAAACGACATATTCTGGAATGATTCCCAGTTATTTAGATCACCCTGGGTCACATCTCGACTTTTAACAAATTCATCGGTTATGAACAAAGTGAACTACAAATATTAGCTAGTCATCAATTCATCAAAAATGCGCGTGACTACGATTAAACTAAGTATTTATAGACAGCACGTTTCGGAGGATTCTAGAATTTTATATGTAATTAATGAATGCATTGAAGTCATAACAGAAACAACATTGAGATTTAGACCGAGAACAAGGAATGCATTGAATAAAAGGGTATGAAACCACTGTGTTAATGTATTTCTCCTTTCATTAAGTTTCTTTCCTGGCATTACTTAGGAAGGACAACGCATTAAACGCTTTGACATTGCTTTCAACTGGAGTTTATTTCAAAAATTACTGTTCCTCAAGAAATAAGAAAAAAACAAAATAACTACATTTCTCTTTTATCAGGCGATATACTTATGAAATTGCGCTCATGAAGAAATAACTTGTTTATACAGTTTTCTTTTATTCTAAGCTAGTCCACATCCTGAACAAGAAATTTTGAGTCTGGATTTAGAGATAGATATAGAGTTATAATGATAATTGTATATTTCATCAGTTTCTTCCAATTACATATATTTAGTTATCTTCTATTTCCATCAATTATAGGCTTACTTGTGCTGTTCTTCTCAATTTGAGAGCGGTAAACTTTGATGAAATAAAAAAACGATCAGGTTCTAAGTTTAACTTCTTTATGAGTCTGTTTCCAATCCCAGATGTGTGTGTGTGTGTGTGTGTGTGTGTGTGTGTGTGTGAACATGTGTGTGTGTGTGTGTGTGTGTGTGTGTGTGTGTGTGTGTGTGTGTGTGTGTGTGTGTGTGTGTAGTGTGTGTGTGTGTGTGTGTGCTGTGAGAGAGAGAAGAAGCAGGGAGAGGGGGTACAATTCTCAGATCTACACTGGTTTGCTCTTATGCAAAGAGGACTGGTTTGATCAGGAGAGTAATGACAATTCCATTACAGGTTCTCGATGACTTCGTACTATGTACCAATTCATTAAAGAGGCTTAGAGTTCATTCACTACTTTTATTCTTCAGTAGACGAGATGAAGTAGTAATATTTACAAAACTACTATTTACAGATTATTTCGATTAAAAAAACCAGTTCATTGGAGAAAGATATATAGCGGCCTCATTCATCGCATATCAGCGATGGGCATTGGAACTCTCTCTGGCGTTCGGAGCTTCTTCATCGGGAGAAGATCAGAGGAGAAGAGAGGCGGAAAAAAGGAGAAAAGAGAGCTAGAACGAAATGCTGATCAGTTTTGTTCAGGAATAGGTGGCGCTGCACGAGCTATCCCATGATGCTGATTTGTGGTGCCATTTATTGAGTATCTGAGGAACTGGTTTACAGTACATTTGAAAATACAATGAATTATCTGATAATTCACTTGAAAATCCTACGGAGTTCAACCCCTCCAAATAGACTTGGTCTCCAGCTATACTGGAATTTTTAAAACTTCATTAATTATATTTCATACTTTTCAAAATAACTAATAACACAAAAATAGGGGTGTAAATGAATTTCGAAACCTTTCAATATTCTACATAGAGCAAAATATGTAATCAATTTTTGAAACACTTTATCATATAAGGGTCAGTAAAAATATGATGCAAAAGCAGCACAAAATAGTAAATAAAGCATATAAAGAAAATGAAATAAAAAAACAATAGTATGTGAATCCAAAAAAATAACTTACTAACAATAAAATCGATCGACAGGCTTCAGCAAATAATAATCTATCACTTGATATTTAAATGGTGTATGAAATATTTTATCATATCAGTTTTTCGTATTCTTTGGCTGTAACACATCAACCGATATTTTTTTTTTCTTTCTCATCTTATAAATTTTCTAATTTTCAGATTTTATTTCTTCTAAATTCTCCTTGGCATCTTTTCTTTGTAAGTCTGTTTTTCTTCCATATTTGTAAACGTTTAAGACTGGACTTTCAGACAATACTTTCCTTAACTTTTCGAATGCCTTATTTTGTTGTGTTCCAAAAACCAATGGATTTTCTTCCCTTGTGAGGTCGCTTAACGGTTTCCCAATTTTCGAGTAATCTTTGATGTATATTCGGAAATATTCTGTTAATCCTAGAAAACTTTGTACTTTCTTTACAGTCGTTGGTTCTGGAAACTTTTCAACTGCTAATGCCTTTGCAACTGAGGGCTTGATTATTCCATTCTCTACTATGTGATCCAAATATTCCACTTTTCGCATTAGGAACTGGCACTTCTTGAATTTTATCTCCAGATCGTATTTCTTTGCAACTTCGAACACAATTTTAAGTTTTTGGAGTCCTTCCTTTTCATCTTTTGCTGGAACAATAAGGTCATCCATATAGCTTACTAAAACTTTTTTGAAAACTTTTTTTGGTCTCTGAAAATGCTTGTGACAAATCTCTGAAAAACACCTAGGCTCGTGCTTAACCCAAAAGGAACTTCGTTGAACTCTAACTGTCCATCTGGAACGATAAAAGACATGAATTCTCTGCAATCTTCATCAACGCTGAAGTGGAAAAAACCGTTTCGTAAATCTAAAGTGGAGTAAACTTTTGCTTCTTGTAGCATATCTAAAACATCTTCGATGAGGGGTAAAGGAAATTTATCTTTCACTAGTTTCTGGTTGAGTTTTCGGTAATCGATGCACATTCTCGAAGTTCCATCTTTCTTTTTGACCATTAAGACTGGAATGGCGTATTCTGATGAGCTTGGGCGTATGGTGCCTTCTTTGAGCCATTCTTCTATTTGTTTATTTACTTCTGCTCTTTCCGTGAATGCTAACCGGCGATTAGCAAACTGATTTATCATCTTTTAAAATAATTCGCATGGTGACATCGGAGCTTGCCATCTTTTCAGGCTTGTAGCTTTCTACCATTCTTCGTGAAGTTGACTGATGCTCGTTCTAAAATATCTGAACCTACGACTGCTTCGAACTTCAGTTTTGTTGTAGGTATCACATGCGAAGTTAGTGTATAATTTTATTCATCCATCTGAAATTTTTGTTCGAAAGATCCTGTCGTAGTGACTTGAGCATCATCTATGCCGGTTAAGAGAATCGCGGCACTCATTACGCGTACTGCCATTGACACCCAATCACCGCCACCTGCGTTTGGTATGGTGTCGCTCGAAGAGATTGGACTGCAACCGAACGGATTCAGGTCGTCTTTAGCGACCAATCTAGGTTTAATTTGGGCAGTGACGACAATCATGTACGTGTGTGGTGACCTCGTGATGAAGTTCTCAATTCTGCCTTCGCTGTACAGCGACATACAGCTCCAACTACTAGTTAGATGATATGGGGTAAAATCGCATACGACGCACGGTCACCGCTAATATTGATCCACGTCACGATGATAGCCGAGAGGTACGTTCGAGACATTCTTCAGCCTCATGTGTTGCCACTCATGGAAAGGCTCCCTTGAGCCATTTTTCAACTGGACAAAGCTCGCTCACACACAGTAAGGGTTTCACACGACTTCCTCCTCTATATTTGCACCCTTCCCTGGCCTCCAGATTTATTATTATTATTTTTCCTCTCCAGATTTACTACCGATAGAATATATCTGGAATCATTAAAGATTTCAAGTTGGACAGCTTACGAGTTTGATCGAATTAAAGGCGCGTTTACAGCAACTGCGTAACGAGATGTCGCAAAACATAATACGGGACTTGTATACATCAATGCCTCACTGTATCACATCATACATTCATGCTAGAGGTGGTCCAACAAGGAATGTCTGAATAATAAGAACATAAATATAATAAAATAAATTTTGAAACAAATTAATTAAGGAACAGCTTTTTACCCGTAAAGAATATGCATGCATCTTGAATGAATGTCACTCTACAGCTGAATTATTATCAATGTATCCCACAATTTGGAACAAATGTTATAAGATGAAAAAACGAAAATTCAATTGGCATTTCATTTTCTAGCTTCCACATCATAGCACATGAATACTTTAAATCCCATATAAATTTAGTAACCATTATTCAGGAAAAAAAAATAATATAATACCAATATTTTTTTTACAATAGAAGATGAATCTTTCTTCCCAGAAAACTTAAGCGTCTTACCCACCTCTTATCCTTACCTTACTCACATTCGTTCATCTCTTCGAGTGCTTAGCATAAAATAAAAGAATTCATAAGGATTCTAAATAGACATTCTTAGTAATAATTAAACGTAAAGAATAGTTATTACTAAGAAATAACCAAGATATCTACTTATCATTTATTCTGTATATCAATTGATTCTTATGTACATAATGTTGTAAATTACAACTATCAGTGTTCATTTGTTTGATTTCAGGAAGCCGTAGATTAAAATAATCCACACTATGGAGATGATAGAGAACAATCTTCTAAGTTCTACAATTATGGCCTTCTAATGGTCAAGAAACACCAGGGAGAAATATGTAACTCTGGGTGGTGACTATGTGTAGAGAGAGAGAGAGAGAAGTCTTAATTTCTTGGTTGGTTTTATTGATGTCACACTAGAAGCTACACGAGGGCTATTGGCGACGGACCGCGTAATTTTGAATCTCGGTCAAGTGAAGAGGACAAAATCTAAGCTGACATCTCCCTCTCCTAACTTCTACACCACGCCAACGGGAAGACTTTGAAATTCGACAAAATTAACATGTATCATCTCCGGCTACACTGAGGGTCTTTAGTAGCATCAAGGCTCAAGAAATCTTAAGAATACTAAAACAAATTAAGTTTATTTTTTGATCATTTTAGTAATAATTAAAAACCTTATAATCCCTGAGAAAATATTTAAAACTTTTTGACATTGAGGATTACTTCAATCCTGAAGACAAGTAAATCAACAAAAGCCTGATACCAAACCAAACAAATAAACAAAAATAGCTGTAATTTACAATATTTTGTACATAATAATTTATTAAAATGTGAGATAAGGTTAACATAATTTGGATGAGAAACGTAATACATCAAAAACAAAGATTTATTTATATCACTACTTTTATAATTATGAATTTTTCGAACTTTATATCATGTTTTGAAAGAAATCTGGGCAATGCAACACTTTGCAACCCATAATGAAATTTTTACAGCTCGCTCCAGAAGCTGTCAATTTTTTTAAAAAAAATCAAACTCTGCTTGTAGAACTGTAATCTATAAGGAACGTTTTTAATAGAATGATTTTTAACGGAATCTAGTATTATTTTACCAGTGTTATAATTGAAACGAAAGTCTTATACCTGATCGAACAACGGCAATTTATAATATTTCCAGTTGAAATTAATAAGCCACTCAAAAAATCATTACAACTATTAGCTATTACTCGTTACTTAATAATTGAGAGTGTGACAGATAAAAGGTTAAAATTTTAATTTCGTAGAATATTGCTTTAAATTGTAATAGATTATGAAAAAATGATACCTATTACATTCGTTTAGTATATAGTTTGATAATAAAGCAAGATCTAAAAAATTTCATAAGCCCTTAGGAATTATTTATCAGTTAATATAAAGATAATCGAGTAAAATACTTCTTATTTTATTCCTTAGACATATTCTTTCCTTCCATTCTGCTCTACACAATTTACCTCGCACATGCAACATTTTTACCTTTTCCCAAATACCATCAACTAATTCTATCCACTAAACCTCCCAACACCCCAATAAATGAAGACCTCCTACCAAACTGAAAAGGACAGCACAAAAACCTTATCCATATCACCCCTGATGCAGCATCTATAGCTCAGCAGATACGAGCCAGGCCACGAAAAACCATTTCATAAACCCTTTACCCGCAGGGACCGAATCAACACCCAACTTCTGCTGCTGACTGGCGAGAAAATGAGATCAAAAGAAAGAAGAAACTGACCACCGGACGCCAAGATAATGGTCGAAGTCAGGAAATAGCCAGAGAAGGGGAAGAGTGGTATCAAGAACAAAAGCAACTTCCATTCGTCTTTTTCATTCGCCTGAATAAGGAAGGGGAATATCTGCTGGACCATGAAATAGTTTTTTTTTTAGCAAAGTTATTTTTTTCCTTATTTGCTCCCGTTTCTTCATTTCGTCCCTGTCAAAAAAAATCTTCTCTCTTCGATATCGGAATTTAAACGTAGTTAATTTACTCGGAGAATATGAAGGGATACCCAGAGTTTTTTTTGGACAAGGCATTTTATTGATTCGCTCTCGATTCTGTTCGAGAACCTGTGTGTTTTTCTGTAGAGGATTTCGGCAATATACGATTGCAACGGGGAAAAAAAGGAAGTGAACTGAAAAAGATAATTCTTGGAGGACAAGTAATAAATTTGGAAATGAAATGGCGTAATTGTTTTATTTACTCAGACTTTTATTTCCATTGAAATGTTTGAATTTCTCCAGATCTAAAAGTTGTGAGCACCTGATTTCTTTCCAATATCTTAAATGAATCAATATCTTCATGTTAGTAAGTGAAATGAGGAAAATATTCAATGAGCTTTTTAAAAAAACATGTTCAGTTGTATATTCGTGACAAATGTGATGTTTAATCAATTTTTCAGATCAATAAGTTGAAAGCATTGAATTTCTTTCCAATAACAATCTGGATTCTAAAGTTTTTATAATTATTGCGTTTTCAGTTTCTATTACTGTATAATATACAAATCTCGTCCTCCCTTTTTTTAAGTAATTATGTTTATTTTAAAATATTATTAGAGTATATATGTGCTCATATATTCATTATATGAAACTATTACATGTCATGGTTTAATAAATAATGTATAACTTGCAAATTACTAAGGTAATACGATACGAATAAATATCATTTATTTTTTTGAGATGGAGATTGTTATTTCCCATATTATATTATATTTTCATTAACTTACTCCAATATTATGAAAAACGTCAGTTATTCATTCTTACGACAGCAGATAGTAAGATTTAAAGGATGGGTTTCAATGTGATATATCTTGTCATTCTGTTTTAATTCTTTCTGAATTCATTTTATGTATTTATCCCCTTTATTTCAACTAAATTGCATCATTTCTAACTGTGTAGGAGAGCAAAGAAAAAAACAGCTTATTTTATTTCAACAGGAACTATTGGAATAAATTAATAAAATGACCAGATGATTTATGTTGTAATAGGGACAAAGATGATGTAATTGTATTCATTTGCTGGCAAATTACAGCATCGAACATTAAAAGTAAATAAGTTTATACAAAATAGCGTGATGAATCGAAAAACATCAAAAGCAAAAATTCACGTTTCCTATTTAACTGATGTATTAGCTTTCACATATTAACAAACTCCAAAATTTGATATTCATATTCTGTTACATACGATACAGTAAATGCCATTAATACTTGCTGATGTTTATAAAGCTTAGTGGTTGATGCGAAGTGGAAACAGGTTGAATATGAGCTTTGTGATGTAATTACACTAGGTTTTTAACCATGTTTTTCTTAACTGTAGCAAACACTTAAAAGTCAGGTAGGTAAAACATTAGTTCTGGACGTTTATGCAAGTTAATAATGCTCTTGGATCAATATATATTTTATTCGTCAATATTTTTAGTCTACTTCCAGTATCGATTTCTTCTCGTTACAGAAATTATACCTTGACATTTGAAACCATGAATGTAGTGGATTGACTAGTTTGATACTAAAACATTCACAAATTAACATGTTTTGTGGTTGAAGAGGATAACAAGATAAAAATATTTTATTTACTTTACCCCATAAATATTCCAAAATAATTTAATTCGTAATTATTAAAAATAAGTACATATAAAGAAAATTTCATTACTTTTAAAATACTTATTAATAATTTTTATGGAAAGCGATGTTACAAAAGATTTTGTTTTGGATGCATTTTATCCGTTTTGTTGCCGATTGATACTTTTAACAATTAATTTTAAAACAAAATGTCTAGTTTTTAATCAACATCTTCGCTAAATGTGTGCTTGAATTATGAACTTCTAAATTCAGCTATATAATCGTACTCTTCGTAGAAAAACTGGTAGCATCTAATCATTTATTTCATAAATGATTAGATGCTACATTCCACTTCATTCCCATAAAAATATCCGATGTCCATTATTATAAAGGGTTAGCGCAAATGAATAAACAGATTTTAAAAATTTATAATTTTCGAAACTATTACAATAAGTAATAATTCGAAACAGAAGAAAAATATACAAATTTTTTCCCACCGTCAATCAGTAGATGATGGCGCATCTATGGAACACTGTGATTGAAACCCAAAATATGGCGACAATGACAGACAAAAGTTTTTATATATTAGAATATGCGAGGGTTTTTTTCAATTATTTTTTGTGCAACGTACATCAAGAAATCGCTACAGAAAGAACGTGCTAAGTCATATTTTGCAGTAGTATCGGCAATATTAAGATACAGGTTGGTTACACACAAAGAAAAGTACACGTCTTGGAAGAAAGGGTGGAGAGGGTGACGCAGAATTTTGTTCGAAGTCCACAGAAGTCTACGAAAGCTGTCGCCCGTGGATTTGGAATTCTACTGAAAACGGTGTGAAAAATTTTAGGGAAAAAACTTAAATTTCAAACTATATCACTCACAACTGGCGCAACATTTGACAGTGGATGACGAAATTAGTTAATTTGATTTTTGTGTTCGCATGCAGGAGAAATTAGAAAGTGATGGTTTCACAAATAAATTGATTTTCTCAGATGAAGCAGCATTCCATTTATCAGAAAATGTTAGAATGTGGGGAATGTTAGAATGTGGGGAAGTGAACTCTTCATGAAGTTGTGCAGTTGCAAAGAGATTCACCAAAAGTGTACGTTTTTTGTGCAATGCCACAAACAAAATTGTCCGGAAGTTTTCCTTTTTTTTTTTGGTTGAAAATATGGTAACAGGTTATAACTACATGGATATGTTACAAATTTGCTTATTTCTATGACTGTGCAAGAACAGCACAAATATTGTGTTTCAATAGGATGCTGTCCCATCTTATTGGTCTTTGCATGTACATGCTAATGTCAACGAGGATCCGTCCCACCGATGGATTGGGCATGTGAGGGACAGTGATTTACCATTCATCATATGGCTACCGAGATCCCTAGACCTTACGTCATGCGATTTCTGTTTATAGAACTTTGTCAAATACACTGTTTATGCACCACCAATGCCGCAAACACTTTTAGTTTTTTTTAGTTTAGTTTTTATTAACATCGCACTAGAAGCAACACGAGGGCTATTGGTGATGACCTCGTAATTTTGAGTCTCAGTCAAGTGACGAGAATGACACCTGAGTTGGCACCCCATCTCCTAATTTCCACACCACGCCAATGGGAGTGCTTTGGGCCCCGACAGATTTTACGTGCATCAGCCCCGGCTACACAACGAGTCTTTGACGGCCAAGGCTCGAATCTGTGACTGAACGAATACCGCCGAACACGAATCCGAAACTATGACCACTAGGCTCCCCCAGCCAAGCCGAAAACACTACAAGAACTTTGGGAATACAATTGTGAAGTATTAGGAACCATTCATAGTGTGATACTACAAAATGTGTGGGGAGAACTTGATTACAGGTCAGATGTTTGTCGTGTAACAAAAGGATCACATATCGAGCATTTGTAACTGGAAATTAACTTGGCATATTTTTATTTGAATTCGTGTGTCACTTATATAGAAAACTTTTTCTTGAAACAAGCTCACCACACTTCCTTTACTCTTACTTTTTGTTTTTATTATTAATAAACTTAGTTAATCATCATTAGCTAATAGTGTAAATGTTATCCTGAGACAAAAAGAGATCAGGTTGTATAAACAACAACAATAATTTATTTACACTCCTTACTTCTGTTAGATCCCCCTGGGTAAAACTCGGTTTCTTTTCGTTTTCCTGTCTTTGGAGAGAGGGACGTTCTCCTCGGGAGTTCTCTTTTCTTTACTTTTTGTTAAAATTTTTCACTGTACGAGCTTTTCTGTTGTGCGGTGTGTTGACCCGGGGTCTCTAAAACATGTTTCTTGGTGACTCTTTCAAGGGACTGATATTTGCGTCTTTGCTCCCTTTACTATAGAATCACTCCCTTCATTTTAAACCGTATATTTTTTCTTTCGGAGGAGAAATTTGCTAACATATCGTACTGTCCACCTAATTATCTGTCGTAAAACTCTCTTTTTTTTTCAACTGCATCGGTATTTCGAAGAACTCTGCTTCCTACTTTCCATCAAAGGGAATTTTTTCTCTTGTATCATCCTTCAAAATTTTCTCTTTGACCTTCTAAGCTCTAGTTAATTTTTGTCCTTCTAAATATGTCAATTATCCTTGATATTGTTTCTGTCTCCTTTTTCCATTCTTTTTATTTCCTTTCTATATTTTCCGTTGCACTTTTTCTCTTAATCTCTTTTGCTTTCGAAAGTCAGCTAATATCTTCAAATCATCCATTTTTCTCTTTTAATTATTTACTTTTCTCAATATTCCTTCTTTTTCATTTAAGGTACAGGTTACATTCCTCAATTTTTCTAATTCCTTTAACAGATTATAATTCTCCTTTTTCTTGTCATTCAGTAGCATCGCTAGTGCTAATAATGCTTCTTCTTCTTCTCTGTTTAATCGCTTTTTGTTCCCGTAGGGCTTGCATTAACTTTTCATTTGCTATCTAGATTTTAGATATTTCCTTATTCTTCAGTTCAGAACCAAATGTTTCCTGTTGAGACTGAAATCTTCTTTCATCAACGAATCGTCTCTCCTTTTTTTCAATAATGCCATCAAGTAACCTTATATCTTGGTATAATTTCTTATTCTCCTACTGAATTTCGGTAAACTTCCGGTCCCTTTCTTTCAATTTAGATTCAAACTTTTCCTTCTGAGACTGAAATTTTTTTCATGGGACTCTTGCATTTTTCTTTGTTTTCTTACAACTTCAGATAACATTTTATTTTCTTCTGTTTGTACTTTAGTTTTCAATTTGCTTCTTATTTTCTTCCTTAACTTTGATACGTTCACTTCGGGCAGTTTCTGCTGCTTTTGATTCAATACATGGCGTCGCTTTAACAATATGTAAATTTAAAAATTGGTAATCCTTCACATATCCAATTCGTAATTCTTCACCGATCCTTGCGTAAGCTACGTGTGGTAGGTCTAAAAACGGACCTCCAACCAATAAATCAACTGGTTGAGTTGAGTCTGGGACGATAAAAACATAAACAATGTTTGCTAAAGCTTCTTCAATTTGGAGATCTACTGTTATCAGACCTAAACTTTGAGTGACTGGATTTAACTGATTACCAGATGAATAAAGATTCTTTTTACAAGATAAAATGTTCAATCCTAAATTTCATACAACTAATTCCTTGAGAAAACAACTGGAAGATCCAGTATCCAATACAGCAGCGACCATATGCCCATTTATAATCGCTGGTTTACTATACGTATTAGATGTGGATGATTCTTGATTACGAACACTAAAAGTAATCATTTTTTTTTGTTCACTGTTTTCTGCAGTGTCTTAGTTTTCCATATAAGTTGCATGAGAAAGGACAATTTCTTGCAAAATAACTGCGGTTCTTGCAGGAAAAACATTCCGGTTCGCCTCTGAGCTTCCATTTTAAATTTTCCAATATTAGACTTCCTTCCTCGTCTATTTCTTTTCCTTTCTTTTTGCCATTGCCTGTCATGTTTCCTTTCCCTTTTCTTCCATTTATTCCCTTTCGATCCTATCTTTAATTATTCTCTCGAGGCATCCTTCCACGAAATTTTTTTCGTAGTATTCATCATTTGCTATTCTTCCTATTATTTCTTCATTTGCAGCTTCAGGTAAAAGGATAATACCGAATTCTTGTAAATTCTCTATAAGAGATCATATTTCAGACCTTTTGAGAATAACGACATACTTAATGCTATCTTACTACACTCTGCTATTCAAAACAAATATTTTCCGTAACCTATCACTTCCAGTTGCATAAGGAAAGCGAAAATTATTTACTTTCTTTTTCAGTTTCACAGTCCTGGTAGGTTATTTTCCTACAACATACATTTTTTTCTCTTCCGCACAGTCAACTATGTAATCCAGAATTGAATATCTCACGATGCACATTTTTTTCCCTTCACACAGTCCACTAAATAATTCTAGGTTGAATTTTTCGCAAGGGACACTTTATCGTTTTTTTCACAATTTCGGTACTTTAGCGGCCTACAAAGCACATCCATTTGCACAGTTCTCTTGGAATAATGTCAGTTTGACCGTGGGCTTCGATACGCATCCCATTTCTGAAAAATAAATACTTTTTCTTCAAACACGCACACAAAACTTCCTTCACTCTTACTTTTTGTTAATGATAAACTTAGTTCATCACTATTAGCTTATAGTGTTACTGTAGTCCTGAGACAAACAGAGATCAGGTTGTATAAACAACAACAATAATTTATTTACACTCCTTACTTATTTGTAATAAGTGTAATAGTTTTGAAAATATAAATATTTAAAATCCAATCATTCATTCGAGCTAATCCTGTATTTTTAAACCATTACGAATAAGAAATCCTCTTTATTTGAAAGTGAAATATCTCAAAATGTAAGAATCAATAAACTGATACAATTCACATTAGAGAAAGAATTCAATACACTTACACGATCTGTAAAATCCAAAATAAGATATGTATGACATAAAATTCAGTTTAATAAATAATTGTTAGTTTCAGTGGGAGGGAATAGAAAAGAGCAATAAGGAACATTTTGGTAAAGTATTATATTTTGAAACGCTTATCAAAAAAACGTTGAAAATAAATTTTAAACATCCCTGTCTGAATTCTGTCCATAGAATTTAATCTCTATACTATTAAACTGCAAAGTACCTGATCGAATTTATGCTATAGGTTTTTCTAAAATGTATTTCTCAACAAGTGGGATATTTATTATATTATGGTTATATTTGTCACGTATATGAATGAAAATGTACTCAAACAAGATAATATATATATGTGTATATATATATATATATGTAGTTCTGAGCTAGAATATCTTATGCAATTATCAGTCTGGGAAGAATCGATTAATTGATTACCATAAGATTGGATCTTTGAATGAAAAAGGAACTCTAAAAAAATCAAATTTAAAACATAAAAAAATATATTACTGTAAAAATTATTTAGGCAGTTAATTATAATTAATGGTAAATATTCACATTGTACAAAGCCGATACAATTTGAACTTCCGAGGTCTTTTTTTTTTTTTTTTTGCATTAAAAGACTATGTACTTTTGAATGTCTCTACATTTTGATTTCATTCATTTTCCTCAAGACATTCCTTTCGACTCAGATGTTACTCGAAAGGTATTATATTTCGAAAATTATGCTTTTATTATATAACAAATTGACACAAACATGGGTTTTAATTCTTCCGTAAATTTATTCAAAAATTTATAATATACCAAGTGTTTAGAGTGTTGTTGTAGTAATTTTTCCCAAATCAAAATACCCACCACAAAGTTCAAATAAATATCTCTATCAATGAACATTGTTAAAAATGCCTATGTATAATTTATTTTTATAATTAAGTATTACGGGAAACTTTATGCAAGCATTCTTTTAAATTTTAAATTCCAAATTTCAATTCACATATATTAAAAAAAAAAAAAAAAAAACTGCGAAAGCCTTTAATTACTCAAAATGATACGATATTTTTTCAAAAAGAAATGTATCACATACACGTATATTTAAGATTATTCCTATTAAATTTCATGGTGATTCAAGAAAATTAAATATTTCAAAAATTTTTAATCCTATTTCCTTTTTACTATCACTTTTCAAGAGAATTGATGCTTACATGAGCAGAAATATCACATAACTCACATTTACTTACAGTATCAATGTATATAAATAATTTTTAGTCCTTGTAAATATCACTTTTCAAAACATATATTAATGAAAGAATCTTCGTTTCTCACTCAATTAGTCAAGAAAAAAAGAATCTCATACTTAATAACAGTAACTAAATATAAATGCTTAAGTAGCACTGTTTTCTTCAACAATAAAAATGTTCGTTACTTATCATATGTTGAAAAGAACCCTCACAATAACAAAATAGTATGCTTAGCAAGAGAGAGAGGGAGAGAGAATCCAGAGATCGCAACAGAAACCTTATATTTCAATGGCTTCGAAAAAAGGTGCATATTAGGTATTATTCGGAATAATTATCAATAGTGTTTCTAGAACTTTTTCACTGACATATCCCTCATCTTTTCAAAAGTTAAATGTACTCCTTCATAAGATTTCAGCTTTATTCCTTTAAACGTGTTCCAAGCCTTTTTTTTACTTAAAATTTTAGCATTTGGTTGCTTTCTTCTGCCATAGTTTTGATTTGAGATGGCTGTCTTTAACAACGACAACAGAAGTTAAAACGCCTTATAATAACTAGACCGAGAGAGAATCCTTTTTTAGCCTAATTGCTAAGAGCACTACAAAGAGCAATGGGACAAATTTTCTCCGAAACGACAGATCGAGGGTTCAAATCCTCCCCGCCGGTCCAGAAGGTCACCGACTTCTAACCCCGATGCAGTGGGGAAAACATTGCTCTCACTGAAGTGGTGATCTGAACGGGTTCACTAGAAGGCAGAATAACCTAGAACTACTGGTTGCATGTACCCCTAACGTAAAATCTTGCCTCTGTGTGTCTAACAAGAAAACTGCACAAAAATCAGAACTAGTGATATATCGGCTTTGGCGAACGCGTCAGATAAATCTGTCATCTAAATTAGAGATAACCGATGACGTCAAATGGAAACTGTTAAAAATGAAACTCAATATAACGGGGAGGGGATGTACATCAATTGAAATTGATAATGAGAGTATATATTAATTACAATAATGGCTGGAAAAGCAACCTTCTCTTAAATATCGTCCAAAATGCTCCTCTTCGTATCATCACGAATCGTATCATCTGGAGTATCACGTATCTTCGTATCATCTGGAGAGGAATATACAGAGATTCTCTTCAACATTGATGACAGAAATTAAAACGCCGTAATTACTAATCCGAAGGGGAGTTCCTTTTGATCTAGTTATTAAGAGCACTGCAAAGAGCGACCGGACAAATTTTTCTTAACCGACCGATCAAGGGTCGAAATCACCCTCTTTGCTGAAGGTCAATTAATTTCCATCCCCGATGCGGTAAGGAAATGATCGCATTCTAGAAGTGTATCACATGACTAAGACGATGCATCTAATAACATAGTCATTAGATAATCATGAACTACATTTTCTATATTTTTTTCTGCAATCGAATTATAGGAGCATAAAAAAAGTCAGTTTAATTACACATCCCACCCATTGGAATAATAGTTTTTGTTGCTCTGTATCCAATTAGACCAAGCAAGCAAACAATCTCTCCGTTAAGGCAAATTGACAAATGGAGTTTTCAAAATTTTAAAACCGAAAGATAAATTGCACTTTCCAGGAAAAATTATTTCCAGACAAAAGATATTGACAGACTAGGAGGAAGAATGCTTATAGAAGTAACGGCAAACATCTTTGCCACAACCAATTACTATTCCGTTAGCACAAACGCAAAAGCTTAAGATTTTAGTTGTCCAAATAAATAATTTCTCCCTGTGTATCATAAATTTATAATCATCTTGTGAACTCAATATTTTAATTAAATCATATTAAGAATCTTTGTCAGACATAGTCTTCATCTTTGGAAATTTTAACCTATGTCACCCGATAGTTGGTTCCAATCACATATCACAATATAGAAATGATTTGAGCCATGGTTAATTAATTCTATTTTTATTCTTCTTATGACTGTAACTCCAACACATAAAAGTAACGTAGGTGCTGCTGCACTCATAGATATTATTCTTTTCACCTCAAACCTATTTGGATATATTAATATTTACGTTTAAAATAACTCTTTTTTTATTTAATAATGACAATTGCCCTATCATCA
Source organism: Nephila pilipes (assembly GCA_019974015.1). Classification (NCBI taxonomy): domain Eukaryota; kingdom Metazoa; phylum Arthropoda; class Arachnida; order Araneae; family Nephilidae; genus Nephila; species Nephila pilipes. The sequence continues at coordinate 10,634 of BMAW01085170.1, read as the reverse complement.
CATGGTTTAATCTTCAAAGCTATCATAAGCAAAATGTGAAAAGAGAAGATTGATAATCAAGTAGAATCTGCAGTACTTAACACAGAAAATGTAATATTAATCTGCTTGATACTGCTGTTGAAATAATAGTAACACTCCAGAAATCAAGAGTTTACAATATATATATATTGTATTGTGTGTGTGTAATGTCCGGGTATTCATTATGATGAGCACTTCGGTTTATTCGAAGTTATTTATTCTTATATACAGCGATTAATATGTACAGACACTTAACTATGAAATTAAGAAAAGTGTAAGCAATATCTACAAGTTCATTTCAGTCAGATTGTGCTCCCTGCACTTATTCCGTAAAAGTTTATAGCTGCGATATCACAGACGACACTCCGTGTGTCTACTCCGTAATGGCGTCTTCCGGCACAATGCGTTTCCTCCTGCCTAGTGGAAAGTTGCTCTGCATATATATATATATATATATATATACTGAAAATCTATGAAAAAATAATTTAAAACACTTAAAAAGACAAAAAACCAGAAAGAAATGTAACAATGAAAGAAAAATAAATGAAAATATGGAACCCAGCAAGTCAAAAAGCAATATCGGGCTGAGGACCGATTAAGCGGGGTTAAACTAGTTCAATGGTACCAACCTTCCCCCTTTGCGACTTGGTAGGCTGAATTAGGAAATCCAAATTGCAAAAGAGTTCATGATTAAAAGATGCAAACAAATTCAGCGATAAAATCTACAAAAATAAAATCTATAATTCCCTGTAGGCTGAATTGGGAAATCCAAATTACAAAAGAGTTCAAAGATTAAAAAATGCAAAAAAAAATTTCAACGATAAAATTTACAAAATAAAATCTATCATTCTAAAAATTATCAACAAATCAAAATACAAAAATTACTTACAAAATTCAAAGAAATGAAGATTCAAATATGTGAGTAGTAAGACGGAATTTTCTTTAAGCTTCAAGATGTATATCACATACTCAAAATGAAAAAATATAACACATCATCACCATATAAATTGAAAAAAGATTTAAGTCATTGTTTGATTGGTAATAAAATGTAATAAGATGCAAACAATTGGTTGGTAATAAGTAGTATGGTGAAGGAGTATAACGGTCCAGAGAGTGAGTAAAAATGTAAGCTGTGTAAATGTAAAAAAATAAATTCTTCACGGCTAGACCACTAACAAGCCGACTTTGTGGACCTATTGTTGTGTGGTGGATTTGAAATTGGATCATGATTCGCAAAGATGTTTAATATATTTGTGATGTATATAAGTATTTAAGAAATTTATTGGATAATCATGATCCAAACAGTTGTTGAAGAATTTTTTAATGTTATTAAATTTGTCTATTTTATGCGTGGTTAATTTGTTATTACGTAATAAAAAGCCCAATAAAATATTCATATAATATATATATATATATATATATATATATATATATATATATATATCACCTCGTAGAAACTGCTACATGCAGTTTCTACGAGGTTCACGAAGTTTTTCTGGAGACCATTCAAGACATCTCTCCTCAACTATTGATTCAACATGAGGAATATTCCAACCAACTCAGATTTCATACGAAAAAAGGCCAAGAAAATGCAATGGGACAAAATCTATAAAAATATATCTAAACCAATTTTTTTTAATATCCTGAAACCCTTTTCAATTCAGAGGAATCCTGAATTAACTTTGGATATTCCTCACGTTTGTAACAAATTTATTACTCATTCACAAATCCCGTCTAACCTTTATGCAAAATTTTGCAGAGTACTAAAGAGTTCAGCTTTCCAAGACAAAAATACACCATTCCCTATAGTTAGTATTTAATTTAAATAAATTAGTTGAGCACTGATTCTATTACTTTTTTCCACAATAGCTACAGATGCATCTGAAAGGCAATACGTTACTTCTATATCAATCGTTACTCAAAGTACTTCAATCATTCATAAACTATATACGATCAGTTCCAATTTACCAGCTAAAGCGATGTCTATTTTTTAAATTTTGCATAAACTAATAGGACTAAATAATAATTTGCTCATTTTATTCAATAGTTACTCGATTTCGAGTTCTCTACCAAACATTGTAGAGCAAATAAAACTGAACTTATCTATGAATTATTTTAGTCCATTTAATTAAGTTCCCTAAAATTATTCATAGATTGGCCACTGAAATTATATTATGAACTGCATATTATAATAGGACTGTATAATTTATATTATAATGCGTATAATACATTCACATTATAATACGCAGTTGGTGTCTCTTTGGAGCTCCGGGCCACAAAAACGTTTTGAAATGAACAGGGAGATAAAATTGCAAGATCTGTAACAGAATTTGACGTAAATATCGACTGGGTAGATCAGAAGACTTCCGTGCAAACAATTTTCAAAACAGTTTGGAAAAAACTAATGGAAACTTGTACTGCAGCAAAAATTTTGAAATTTTTGGAACAAACCGAACCGATATAATATCTAATTAGTCAAAAAAAAAAAAAAAAAAAAAAAAAAAAAAACAGCGGAGAAGATATTCTGGACGTTTGGAATTTTAGCAGAATGATACCTTGCAATTACCTTTGGAATTTTAGTAGATCCTTGGTATTTTATACAAATTCAATTCACAGAATAATGCAGTTTGTATTACTTGTAATAGAATAAATTATCTGGAACACATTCTGTTTACCTGAACTAATTGCACATCTCATCGAAATAATCTCTGGAATATACTCCAAATTGATTCCCGAATACTACCATCTTTAAAGGAATGTTTGAGGAAGCAGCATCGAATAAAAGAATGATCAAATGTTGTTGCTTTCTGATTGTTGTTTGCCTTCCTCTGTAAATTTACTTAGTTGTTTCTGTATCTCAGAGAGCAATAGATGAAGTATTACAAAATTTATCTACCCAATTTTCATGCAATTTTCATGCATTCTATATATTACCGTAATTACATTTAAACAGGATCATTAAAACTGTTTAAAATCAACTTGAAAGTTTATACTCTAATTATATATATTTATATTGCACTTATATATATTTACATAATAAGTACAATATAAAACAGGTAATCATCGTAACATTTTTGCTTAATGCGTCAACGTGCTTCATTTCTTGACCAGTTCTATGCACCATTTCGTATTGGAATTCTTCTAGGAGTAGAGCTCATCTCGCAACTTTAGGGGTCAAGTCTTTCCTAAATATCGTATTTTGGAAGGCATTATTTCCCGTAACTATTTTTACTTCAGATCCTAAAAGGTAGTTTCTGAATTTCTTGAGAGCTTCTACTATAGAAGATTCTTGGACTTTGGGAAATTCTGAACTGCCAGGATTCCAAGAAGGGCGAATTGAACCATCTTCTATAAAATACTCCAAAAAATCTATTTTTCTTTTTAAGAATTGGCATTTCTTAAAATTAATCTCTAACCCATGTTCCTTGGCTACTTCTAAAACACGTTTCAACTTCTCTACACCTTCTTCGTCATTACGGGTCGGTATAATAAAATCATCTATGCATAAATTACAGCTGTATTCTCTCGCATTAAATCCCTAAATACATGATAAAGAAATTTCTGAAATACACTTGGTAACGTTGTAAGTCATAAAGGAACTCTAAAAAATTCGTACAAACTCGAATGTGTAACAAAAGCTAAATATTTTGTATATTTTTCCTTAACGGAAACATGAAAAAAAATACGTTTTATGAGCCAATCGTTGTGAAGACTTTAGATTCGCTCAAATGATCCAAAACTTCGTCTATTTGAGGCATGGGGAATAAATCTTTAATCACCTTTTTATTCATCTGTCTAAAATCTATACACAACGCGATGAACCTTTTTTCTTTATAGTCAAAACAATCGGTGACACATAGTTGGAACACGAATGTCTTATTATTCCAATTTGAAATTCCAATTTTTTTCCAATTACACTCCTCAATTTAATTTTCAATGATTTTTTGTTCTGCAAAAGAAATTCTTCATGATCGTTGCGAATCTGTGGTTTCGTCTTTCAATATAATTTTCATTTTTCAATGCTACACGTCGTTTTATTCGGGCAATAATTCATGATCAAATTAGAAACAATATTACGTAATTCCTTGTGAGCAGAGTAGGAGAAATCTATTTCTTCAGGCACACCTTCTGAAATAAAATTTTAAAAAAATTCACCTGGGAAGGAAGAGTTACATTGCGCAATAGTCAGCTCGCAGGAAATGCTCTGTGGGGGAATTTTGAACTAAGTGTAAACATTTAAGGGGGAAATTGCATCTCCCACCAACTGTTTACATATTGATACGAATAATTCAATGTTCGCATTTCCGTTCAAAGAAAAACTAAAGCTAGCCGTGTCAGCATCTACAACATTTCCAAAGCAACTTTTATTTATATGGATCCAGGGAGGGGTTTTTCAGGAAAAAGAACTTTATTTAAAATTAATTAGTTCACTAACAGAATCTTTTAAGCAGTTTACTTTCTTCCCATCGATAAACAAATCAATATAGTCTAACTAATTTCTCATCGTATTGACAAACATGTTTGTCAAACCAGTTGGAGTCTTTATTAATAAATTTTCGTTTTTTTTTTTTTTTTTTCCGATGCGTTTCGGGCAATTACAAGCAAATTGAACTTGATCTCCTTTACCTCCACACATAACAAATTCTTTCGGGTCTATTATTTTGATTGACACGATTACGAACAGATTCTTTGGAACTGAATTGCGTTCTCTTAGGCTGATGTTTACTAAAATTAAATCGTTTGTTTTCTTCGTTTTCAATTCGCACGTTATGAACTTCGTTTAAGGATTTTCCTGTGATGAAAAAAAAAATCACATTCTCTACCTATTTCACTAGGCTTGAAAAAAGTTTGCCCTTTTCGAAAGCTAGTGTGTTCTCTTGTTTTAAAGTCTAATGTTTCACACAATTTATTGGAGACAATAAGGTTACGTATTTTTTTAAAATCATCAACTTCTCTTGCGCGACAATAATAATCAAAATTTGCGCTCAAATGTGAAGCAAATTGAACGAGTGAGGTGTCAATTGAAATTCCTTTAACAATAATGCTTTTAATTTATCAAAATCAGCAATTTCTTGCTCCGCGGAATAAGCAAAAACATTAATAATTTTATCTCTTAAAATATTTATTGGTACTTCCGATTTCAACTGAGCCGGCACATTTTTAGTATGATTTTTCAAATGCCAAAAAAAAAAACAAAAAAAAAAATTGACAAACTTCAAGAGTCTTAGGTACCGTATATTGTTAATGTTCTCATGCTTTTATTAAGATTTTCAAGATTGTTTGCTGCGTATTTATTGTCCGAGAGACGTTATATAGAATCCTAGTTTGCTGGGGCCACTTGGGGTGATTAAATTTGTTTGGCGATGAATCGCCAAATCGTTGACAATACAAATATTTTATGGCAATTCTATAAAAATCTATAAAATAGAGTTTGACTTTATTTGTTAATTCTTTTTTTTTTTTTTCTGGATTGATTGAATACGAACATTGTTTGTCCCTGGAGTACCGTGAATTTTGGAAATGGTTAGTCCGTTAAAAATGTTAAAAGTGGATCCTTTAAAACATTTTTTTAATGGATGGAAAAAGAAAATCAGGATTATAAATTTTTATGTGATCTGTTTGAAAAAAAGATATTTGAATATCGTACGATTTGTTTCGTTTGGTAAACGTTGTCGGCAGAAAAGTGTCAGTTAAAAGCCTTGAAAATGGATCGTTTTGAAACATTTCGTTTTTCCGAAAGGATAAAAATCAGCATTTGGAAAGGATTCGAATTTCGAAAGAAATCGAGTTGAAAACAGTAATTTGAATAGATTGAGATATGTATGGTAAATGTAGGTGACAGAGAAGCGTCCGTTGAAATCGTTGAAAATGGATCATTTTGAATAATTTTAATTTTTCCGAAAGGGAAGAAATCAGGGTAAATAAAGTAATTGAAATTCTAATGACATCGGTTTTAAAGCAGTAAGTTGAATGTTACTAGATCGGCAACTGTTTTCCTGCTGATGGGTCAGATATCTCTTTTGAATAAGGTCAGTTAATTTTATCCATGCGTTTTCCAGATGTTTCATCTTAATTTATGCAATGCATTTTTACATTTCTTCTTTACAACTCAAATTCCAGTTTAAAAAATGCTTTTTTTCCACATTTTTAATGCTTTTCCGTTCGCAGATACTTTTATGCTACTTCCTTTTTCGTTGAAACGCTTTACTGCTCAAAATAACAACTTTTCTTTCGTTTTATTGTGCCTTATTTATGATTATAGCGAGTTTTCAATCTTACTCTATTGATTTCTACATATCCTTTATTTCAGAGAAAAAGCCATCATGTTTCAAATTTTGTCTTCCAGATACGACGATTTCTACATTTCCTTTCTTTCGGTGAAAATACTAGTTTATTTCCAAATTTGTCTTCCACATACGACGCCATCTTTTTTCTGCTTCTGGAAGAGACGGGTTTGAAATACCCACAATTGGCGTTATCTTGGAGCGATTTCAAAAATATCGATAAGTGGCCCCGGCAAACTAGTACTTGATCAAGACATTATTACCTACATTTTCTCTAGTATTTTGTAATATTCATTTTTCCAGTTCTAACTCTTCCTCTAATAAAGCTAGCCTAAATCGTTCAAATTCTAATTTTGACTGTTTCTCATCAGTTTTAGTTTTTTGATCCTTTACGATCGATTTGGTTATTCCTCGGACAAGCTCAGAGTCCGTTTTAAAGATATCGGTATCTTCTATGAAAATTTTGATTTTAACCATTCTCGCATCCACGGGAATCCTAACTCCTGCGCGATGAGTTTTAAATCGGGTTTCCTAATATTATTCAAAATTGACATCCAGGTGGTTCAAATATACAAATACTACAAAATGTGCATTACCTTTCAAATTCCGCCGGTCCTTCCGTATCCAGAATACGATCCAATCACCGCCGAGCTCCTAAAATTCCTGTTGTGCTTTTAGGAATAAACTTCTGCTCACTAATGATTAACCGGATTTAGATAAATACATCTTTAATACACATATATTAACATAATAACTGGATACATATAGATAGGACCCAAGGATGTTGTGGACAATCTGACATGAACATAAAAATGCAGAACGGCTCCATTTTACTGTCTTCACGCAGTAACTGGATGAATTTTCGATATTAACAACTGCCTCCTCGCAGTTGCAAGTTAAAAAGCTCTTTTTCATCCTCCGCGCGGTCGAACAGAACCATCTTGTCGCTTTTCTCGAAACACTCTCTTCTCATACAAGTAGGTAAAGCCGCAGCTTATCGCATCTTACCACAGCGTCATCAGGTGGTCGGTACTCGCTCCAATCTTACGTACACAAACACACACGTAGTGTTTGTGTATGTGCGTTTGTATAATAACTCAAAAATATGTGGGTGATTCTATATTTAAACAGTTTATATATATATATATATATAAATGCGGTTTTTCATACACATACTTTCCACTGAAGCCCTGTCAACGTTCCTGCACTTCTCATCCTTCGGGGGAGGGGATCTTATCTTCTAAAAAAAGAATTATTTTCCTTCATTTTTCAGCTAGTTTTGTACTTTTTTTCTTTACCCCTTCATTGTCGTTGAACTAAATGCTACGCAAAGCTTCTTTCATCAAACAGATGAAAATCCGATCAGACAAGGTTAGGGTAAGGCAAGTAGGATGAGGTAGAATTTCCCAACCACTTTGCAAACGGTTTAAAGAAGCATCAATTGTGAAATAAGAAGTTGAACGTTGTTTTACAGAACACATTTTTCCTCTGCTATCGTGAACATTTCTTTTTAAACGCGGACTTACTTTCTTCTCAATTATGTCTAAGTTGTATAAGCTGTTGATAGGCTGTTGATAATGCGTTTCTTCTCTATATAATCACAGAAAATCGGATTATATGCACTTTATTCATCGGTGACGCTTTTGCGACAGCTTTTAATCTTTTCTTACGCCGCGTAAAAACTCGCACTGCGCGTGCAATTACTACCGAATGCTTTATTCGTCCGAGAAAATATTTATGACGATTTCATTTTTTCCGTAAGTAAAAATCAAATCACAGCGTGCTATTTTGAAAAGTTATTTTTTCGAGGGGACACCCATTCGTAACTAAGACTTCAGAAGTTATGTTTATATAGATATAAATCAAAAAGCTGAATAACACTGTTCGCAAGGTTAGCAGCTAACACTTACGGAAGTTTCAATTGCCTACATTACGAGTGCCTTCCGTTAAAAATGTTTGTCTGATTAAATATTGAATGAACCTCGTATATTGAAAACACTAAGAATATTATAAAAAGAAATTAAGGAACACAGATTAAAGATACGAGCAAAATTAAAATCTTAAGATACAACCATCGAAAATTTTGCTTCTAGGTACAAGTACTTATTCAATATACGTCAAAGAATTTAATGATCAATGAAATCTAAAAGAACTTTTTCTCATATTTTTATTGAAACTTTGAAATTGAAATTTTTTTTTAGTAGGAACTACACACTTAATGTCTCGTGTCACTTTCACATCATCAGTATACATAAAACATCTCAAGATTTCATAAACAGCAGACGATCATGTAGAGTCAACAAATTTCTGATCCTCAGAATAGATTTCTTTAAAAAATTTCTTTTAAAATTCAACTTTTTCACTTTTATCACATATAATATCTCAGGACCAATGGCATTTTTTCATTTGTTATTCTCACAGTATCTTCTAGTAAGTCATTTTTGGAATTTAATTTTTAAGACTGATAAATTTACGGCTACTTAAATGTACAGATACATTTAAAATTTGTTGATGCTATTTGATTTATAAGTGAATGCAGACACATTTTCTATGAGGAACTCAAAAGGAAATGCTAATAAAAGGAATCTGAATATGTAAAAACTCAGTTGGTCAATTCCTATAAGACTTTTTTTAAAAAATTCAACCCTACTTTTGAATTTTTGCCTACAATTTTAACTTTCTTCGCCAAGGCATAGGCAAAAATAAGATTTTACATTCCTTTCTTTTAATAGTTAGACTTCATTTTATTTCCAGTTTTCTTTGCAGCTGATGCAGCCCGGACAAAAGCCATTGGGATTGGGGCAATAAAGATATTCATGTCAAATTTCAAACATGTCGATCACCATGTTATGTTTAAATCTGTACATATTAAACATCGTCAAACTTAATTTTAAAAAACTTGAAATTGGTGTTCGGGTGTCTATTCTCTCTAAACTTTGTCTTTTACAAATTTTGAATATAAATAAAATAATATACTTTTAGTGAAATAAGAAAACTGTTGCTGATGCTGTAAAAATTCGAAATAGCAAAAGTTTTTGACGATAAGGCTGTTTGTAATAAATTTCGTCCATATCGTTTTGTCATATTAGACCTAAAAGCTGCTCAAATGAAGTTGGCAAAAAATACTAAATTCATCTAGGAAAAAAAAAACCTAGATCGTGATATTTGATGAAAAATTGTACATCATAAATCCCGCTCAGTAATACATAATTATGTAAAATAAAGCTGGATAAGATACAATATATCCCCTAACGTCAAGTTCAATTTTTTTCCTCCAAATTAATATAAACGTCATTTAGTTTTAACATGCGTGCTTAAAATTTGATATAAAACCCTCATAGCCAAAATAATAGCGCCTATCTGGGTAGCATTTAATTTGTGGTAGGACTTTAATATAGAGAACAGTTTCTATATATCTGAATTGGCACCTTTTTTAGATGACGAGATTCTTTATTCCACACTTCGTAAGAATATCCTTAGTAATGCACTAAGCCTCTGTTTGAAATCTTGCGTAATGTTGTTTCATCAAATATCACAACTCGTGACATTTGGTACAAATTTTGGTACTCCTTATTGCAATCTTTCATAAATATATTAAACACTCAGTGAAGAAATGTTCCTGAATTAGATTTACGCATTACAGAAGATTTGGCAAAAATTAAAGCGGTCGATCTCAAAGGAAGTAAAACTGATATTTGTGCAAATCATTTTCATAAGTAAAAAAAAAGGATACTTTTCCATTTCGCAGACGATTAAGTCGCCAAAAATGATACCACCAAAGCCAAACGGAAAATGTGTATCCTGTGTGTTGTAGCCAATAAAGTCTGCTTGGCGAGATTTCCGCCGGTGAATTGGAAAAGTACCAAAAAAGGTAGTAGAAATTATTATTAAGTAAAGTTACTTATTACAGATTTTATTTCAAACAAAAAGAGATCGAGTCTTGTTTTGGGGGGTTATTTATTGTTTATATGCTAATTGTGATATAATATATCTTCTAAATGCGGCAGCTTTATTTATAAGCAAATCTACCCTCAGACTGCTCTTTTTATTACACTGTAGAACCTTGAGTTCGTTGTTCTTGTTGTTGATGTGACTTATTCCACGTGGTATTGTCGAAGCCTTGACCAAGATCACGAAACCAAGAAATCATGGGTACATGTCCGTTTCGCCGATGCAAATTTCGCCAAGCAGACTTTATTGGCGACAACACACATTAAATACATAATCCGTTTGGCGTCGGTTGAATCATTTTTTGCTACATTATCGCTTGCGTTGGCGAAATGGAAAAGTACCAAATCATGAATTAGATGAGATGAATATATATATATATAT
>BMAW01085163.1:1041493-1101264 GCA_019974015.1 Nephila pilipes | reverse complement strand
TTATGCTCAGAAGGATATCGGAACAACACTAAACTGAAGGAATGAAGACAGAATATGAACAGGATACAGAGTTATCGCACGGAATCATATAAGCACTATTACGTTGCTTGTTAATTTTCGATTGGAAACAACAAAGACCCATGGCACTCAAACGGTTAATATGAGTGTTTGATGTACTTCATAACTTCATTTCATACAATATGTTTACATATGCATAAATAAAAGAGGGAGAAAGAGGTCAGAAGGAATGTATGGCTTTTGACACATTCAAAAATTTTGGCAAAACTTAACACTTTGGCAAAAGTTCTGTAGTACTGAAAAAAGATAGGAGCCCTGTTATGAAAAGAGCAAGAATAGTCAAATTTATCAAAGGAATATTCACAAAGAAAAACTTTTTTTTTTCTTTACTAAAAGCCTAATAAAATAAGACATGATATTTAGAAAACAGGCATTGTTGAAAAGATGTGTGAATTGATTTTCAGTATATAAAACTATAGAACCATAAATAATTTTCGAATACATTACATTTAATGTTCCACAGATTCTTTGATTTTAGAAGACGTTAGAAACTGTGCATGTATGTAACGAATAATATTTTAATTTATTATTAAATAATTTTTCAAACAATTATTATTAATATTATTATTATAATGTGTAATGAAGTATATTGCCTCAAAAAGGATAATAATTGATATCGTTTAAAGTGTATTAAGAAGATGATGTTTCAAAAGAAATTATACTCTCATATATGTAACTTGACAAATTACATATGAATACGCAATAATTATATCAAATACGTACATAAAACTGTATAAAAGAAGTATATAAATAATTAAACAAGGGGAGCTGTCATCACATTATATAAAAGAAACATATAAAATTTTAAATATAGTAAATGTGTGCACCTATTGAATACAGAATGAATGCTTTTCCTGACACACGCACACACACATACACACTCAAAGAGAGAGAGAGAGAGCTAACTGAGATAATATTCTTTAAAATAACATTAAAATACAAAACCTTTTGAGAACAAATTCAAGACGAAATAATTAATAGTTCGATGCTGATCCAGTAACCCTGTGGTCACAGCATCGAGATAATTTCCGGTGATGTTTTAATCGACCCGAGTATTCGAGTCCCGATTCAACTATAGGTCCATTATGAGACACGTTAGAGACACGCAGAGTTCTCTAACGTGTTAGACACAAGTAGAGAGGTTAACACACACTTTCAATAAACTCGAGACTAAAAGCCCTCACTTTGGCATGTAATGGATATTGAGGATAGGATTCCTATTCAGCTGTCGACCTCGTCATTTTATTATAGTTCAGATTTACGAGGCGAACTAACTGCGTTCAGCGGACCTTTGCGTTGGGGAGGAATGGACAGTTGAAATCGTTCTGTACAATAAACTGAAAGATTCATTATTACCTTTCCTACATTAGCAATGGTTATACAACCCATTCGAATTATAAATATATACCTAAATTATATGTATGGAAGACTTAATAGAATTTTATGTATGGCCGGAAGTAGGGAAGAATAGAAAATCCTTCAAATATATTATGAACTTGTAGACAAATAATCTCAGAATCGCAGTATTCCAGTAAGCATCAATTGCAGACTTTGGAGACGATTCTAGCGAAGCTAAGTGTCTGGAGGCTATATTGATGGAGGTGAATGCATTTAGTTTGAATTTCTGTTAATGAACGATAATTGACATTCGCATAGAGCTTGTGTTTCCCTCAGTAAGACCTACACCGGAATATACAATTCATATAGATTAATTAGATCTTCCATTAAATTTAAATCTAACAGAGTTTATTCGAGACCCCTTTTCTTGAATAGAGTCCTCTTCTGAATAGGCATTTGATTTGATTGATTATTAATTAACATTGCATTTAGAAACAACAGGAAGACTATTGGCGACGGGCCGCTTAATTTTGAACCTCGGTCAAGTGAGAAGAATGATATCTGAGTTAGAACCTTCCTTTTTCAAACTTCCACACCACGCCAGTAAAAGGACTTATACATATTTAACGTTTAGCAGCCCCAATACATGGCGGCTCTGTAGTGGGGTCCTGGCTCAAACCCACGACTCAATGGAAAGAAGTTTGCGACCAGACAACTAAACTACCGCCTCCACAATAGATATTTGAAGAGGCCGAAAGAGTATTTTTCTTAGAATTGAATTTTTCATTTCCCAGATTAACAGAATATGAAACTGTCTCATTGGAATTCAAAAGCTCCCACAATATTCCCTCGGCGATAATGTCTCTTATCTACTTTAAGCTTAACTTGAATTTTCGATTCATTGCTAAAAATGAGATCCATTTATACGCAATTACTCACCTAAAGCAATGCGTATAACATACTTGCATATTTTTCTCCTAATATATGTCGATTTTAATTCTAATAACTAATATTATAATTTACTTGTCTTATAAAATCTTATTTTCAAGGGTAAATTTCGCTTAAATATTACTTAAATATATTTTTAAGAAATATTACTTAATCACTTAATAATCTCACTTTATTATTTTTAAAAATTTAAAATTATTTCAGTGCGAGTGTTAATAAAATTGAATAGTCACATATGATGAAGATGTGTTAATGTTTGTAATAAAATGAAGTTACTCTCTTAAAAATATAATTTAAAATAACATAGAATTCAAGTAAACATTATATAATAAGGTAAGTTCCTTAAACACAAAGAAATAACTTTTAGACCTGTATTAAAAAACGTAATAAGCAATAAAAATCAATAGTTTTATCTATACATGTAAATGATACTATTTTTTACTATACATGGTTAGAAAAATATTATCTCCCCTAAATTTTCTCTCATAAAGGTGACTATCTGAACTAGGGAGATTTATTCTCATTTAGTTTTAAAAGAAAATCTAAAACGTGTATAGAAAATTTTTCTAAGATTTAATAGCTTTTTATCTTAACATTCTTTGCTTAAAGATAATCTTAAATAATAATATATTATTTAAGATAATATTAAAGGTAATCTTAAATAATATTCAGATCAAAACTTTATTCATCGCTTTGCTTTATCTATTTCCTCGTCACTTGACCGAGGTTCAAAGTTACGAGGTCCGCCGCCATTGGTCCTCGTGTTGCTTCTGGTGCAACGTTAATAAAACCAAACCATTGTTTTATCTACTGATTACTGATATTTATTTCTCTGGGCTATTGAGTAGACTAATAATTTTCAAGCTATTCCCTCAATACTCTCTTGGGACAAGATAACACTTCGAGGACTTTCCTTTAGGCATGTATGGGCATCATGCTCCCAAGATACTCTAGTAGATCTTTCTATTTCCCATGGGGTTTATTGTCTTTGGTAAACACAGGTGACGCTCTCCCGAAATGCCCTAGCGATCCCTCTCTATTTTCGACCCTTCTTCTTGACAACTAATTTTCACCTCTTTTTTCAATTTTTTCATACGTCTGGATTATAGAACACATTTTTTTATGGAGTATAACCCTGATGACTCTTGCACCATTAATCTTCATCATAAGTCATTATGTACATGATAAAAAAATCGATGCCCCCATTTCCTTAAAGTTCTCCCTCCTCCCAATACATAATGATTTCACCTCCTTTTTTTGCTTCTTATATGCTTGATGTTTTCCAATATGTTGAAAAAGTATGTAATAAAAATCACTCTTGGGGTGAGCGGGTATGAAAGAATAATCATAGTGTAGCTTACGCATATCGTAAGCTCACGCATATTAAAATGGGTACCCAGTGTCTGGGGGGTATACCTGAGCACCCTACCTCTGGAGAATTACATCAAGCAACTGGTGCTTTAGGTTGAGGGATCTCAAGGGCTGGCTTTCTTTAGCTAAGTACGGGGCATTATAATCTTAAGGCACCCTATGGATCTTTTTCTTTCCCATAGGTTTGGTGTCTTTGGTGAACACGAGTGACGCGCCTTCGAGATACCCAAGCGATCCTTTTCTATTTTAGATCCTCTTTCTTGTTTTCCAATTTTTAAAAATGTCTTTCCGACTTTTCTTACAAGTCTAGATCACAGCTTTACCTTGTTTGGCGCAGCATGACCACACCTGGCTCTTGCACCATTAAAAATTCACTCACTCACTCACTCACTCACTCACTCATGTAATAAAAATATTTCAAACAGGGTAAAGTTTGTTTAGAAAACATTCAAGGCTGCTCAGAGAGCATTGTTTTAGGATTCAACTATGTAATTAAAATGTCTTCATTATTGCATTCAGTCATTAACTGGGATTTTATTTGATTTTTTTCTCCAACCCAAATAGGAAAAAAAAAATGAATTTATTTTTATTTGAAGAGAAAAAATGTAACTCTCTTGATATTTCTCAATAAAAAGCATAAGAGGAATAGTAAGAGATTCACTTTTGTTTCATTTAGTTTTTGTAAAGAATTTTGATTTTGCTCTTATTATCCTATTTCTTCAAATGATTCCTCATTGTTATCTTGAAATTGTTTATGCAAATATACAAAGAGTGGATGTGAATGAGGGGGGGGATTTTCTGATTTACTATTTAACGGCGATCTTTAACGCAGATGAAAGGATAGATGCTGTTTTGAGTCCCTTTTACTTTTCCATCAGGATACCATACACAATTGTAACTATCTACATTGATTTATACTCATGATCATTTCTAGTTTTAAGAATTATTTAATTGTAACACTCGCATATCTTACTTTCTTCATGCTATGTTGTTAAATTATTCATTTTGTCTCCAGCTGAATATTACTTTTGTTTCTCGGCTCAAACAGGGAGTCCTTGAAGACCTTTAATTAAATAAAGTGGAACGCACTTCTTATAGTTCGTCTTGCTTATAAGAGTGACATCTTAAAAACTCACAAAAACTATGTAACTTAAGATCATATACTAAGGTTATAATCCCACTAAATAAAAGACCCTATTTCGATCAGGATTTTTCCAGTCAATAAGTTTTATTGTAAACGGTTTCCTTCGCCGCTATAGTTTTGATGAAATACGAATTTTTAAAACTGCTTTTTTTCGTTTTATAAATGGTTCGTTGTAGCCTATTAATAGCGGTGCTTTAATCGAGTCGTGGGTTCAATCCCTGATGCCATTTAAAAACCCCCGTAGCGGGGCTGAGACACGTTAAATCAGGTTGAGATCCTCCATTGGCTTGTTGTAGAAATTTAGAGAGAAAGGTGCCCAGCTCAGGTGCTGTCCTCATCACTCGATTTAGGTTCAAAATTACAAGGTCCGTCGCCAATAGTCTTTGTATTGTTTCTAAGTGTGACGTTAATAAGCTATCACATCACTCTTTGTTTTGAAGTCTGACATATATATGTGTATGATTATCAGTCAGAAAAACTTTGTCCTGAGAATAATTTTGATATTTATTTTTATGTGCTGTTGGTGCGCCCCTTTTAAGTCGTTTTCATACCTCAGGGATACTTGTTTCAAGTTTGAGAGATGCCGGAAGAGAAAAAGAGGAGCATTTCTAAGAGTGGATTTACTGGAATGATGCTCCATTCTGATTGCTCTGCTTCACCCTGTACCAATTTCACTACTTTATGGCCCTGAGGTAGATGAAAACTGGCCGAAACGATTTTCTCTTCCGGCTGTCCACATCCAATTTTATGGTGGTGCGAATCTGCTGGTGGAATCAACTGGATAAATTGAGACGATCCCAAAATAACTCTTGGAATTACCCCATGTCTGTTCTATAATTTATCTAAGATGTGAAAAATGTGCACTTTTTTTTTGTTCTGAGCTATTTAATTCTTTTCTAGATGTTTTCTATGCTACTTCTAAAGCTATTTCTTTCTATTTTAAGTTGTTTTGGCTTCTGATTACACTACTCGTTGATAGTTGAATAAAATCGAAATTTATGAACACCTATTTAAGTGTTTTGCTTAGGAGTATATAGCTCCTGGCACTTTGTATCTTATAGAATTGTGTTTTTGAAAGATATTCATTCAGAAGATCATTCTTTACATAAAATCCATTCAAATTACATAAAAATTTTGCTCAATAGAATTTTCGTAAATAAGTTTTTTGATATCTCATGGATTCTTCTGTAAAACAAAATACAACCTAATTTCTAGGCATGATTTGAAATTGATTTATTACTCAGAACTTATTTTGAAGCTATCGACATTTTAGATCGACTATGAAACATACTGTGACATATATAAGGAACAGAATTTTGAACTGTAATGTGTGGAAAAATGCATTAGTTTATTTATTATTTAATAAAGTCACTTTAGTGTACGATGGCTTACTGATGCATTAAAAAAATCGAATTTAAATATAATTAAAATAAATAAGTGTATTTTTTTTTATAATTATAACTACCAATATATTGATTTCAAAATTCATCTTCTATAAAAGTCTTGGGTGGCAAATTTTTTTAATAAATTTGAAATGTAGACAGAGATAGAGAAGATTTTCTTGTAAGTAGAGACACACACACAACACCAACGTGAGCCTTTACGAAATAATCGCGTTCCTAAAAACTGCAGATAAATATATTGCTCTGTCATTTAATAGTAAGTCATATAAATTCATGCAAAAATGAATTTAAATTACTTACATTGAAATAATTTAACTGCAGCGTAATTTATGTAATAAATTTTGAAGAAAATTTGTTGTTACATTGAATGGATTAAATAAGTAATATGTAAAAATTATACTGGGAATCTCGCGTTATTTATATATATATTTAACGCGCTTCTTATATATATATATATTTGCTTATGCATCGTACTATTGCTAAAAATTATTTCACATAAAACCAGTTTTACTTCAAATATTTAAAAATACTTTTTCCCTCTCAGTAATCGAATAAATCTCGATTTCCTGTAAATTTGTCTTGGAAAACCCGCATCAAACTTTACAAAATGTGCAGTAATTATTTAAATTCAGAGTAGAATGGAGAAAAACAATAAAAATAAACCATTTAATAAAGAAAAATAGAATGAAATATTCACTTTTGACCAATAAAGTAGTTACATAAACTTTTGGTATTAAGTAATAACATAGGATTTATAAATTTTTTAATTAAACTTTTTTGTAAGGTCTTAATTTCGTTATTTAAAAAAAAGTAGTTGTGATTTTGTATGAAAATGTATTGTCGAATTTTTTTAAAAATACACTTTTTGGGAAATCAAATTAAAATTACCTAATATTTAAAATACATTATTTTCACACAGAATAGAACGGATTTGTAATTTGTAATTTATAATTTCCTACCACTACTGTTATATGAATTATAATAAGAATTATTTTACTTAAATATTTAATTTTTAAGTAATACAAGTATATTCCAAAAAACGGAATAAGTGGATACTTATTCCGTTTTTTTGCAGCAATTTTTAATTAGAGAATTTTTAATTTATTACAAGAAAATTAGAAGTGCTTACTCTGTTATTTATGAGTTTTTGAATTTTTTGAAAATAGTTATTTACCTTTCGTAATTCATGGTATATAAAACATCGGGTGTGCATAAATTACTGTTAGAGGATTTCGTTACCTCATAATTTTTGACTAAAGAACATGATGAAAAATATTATTACATATTACAAAGTAAAACTAAAAAAGTTTTCTTTTAACAGAAACAAAGTTACATATGTTTAAAGTTGCAACTCAAAATGTTATTAATCAAATAAAATTACAATCAAATAACCCTTAATTTTAAAAGTTCGTTACATTCATCAAAAATTCATTTATGAATTATGAGCACAAAGTAAAATAATTTCCTCACGGCAGCCTTTTATGGCACGCAACACATCGCTCCCATCAAGCATTCTCCAGCTCTGTAACATTTAGGATCGGAGCAGCAATTTTATGCTTCAGTTTTTGATGAGAAAGTGCATGGGTTTGTAGGTAAGGTCCATGAAATATCCCCAAATAACGTCAGATAACTAAAGAAAGCTAAGGGTTTCTAGGAAACCGTTATCTGGATACCACAATATTGTGGTGGATGACATCGCTAAAACATTGACTATGTAAACCAGATGGCATGGTTTCCTGAAGAACGTCGAAAGCGAGCGGAATGTAAACTATCGGGGTAAACTATGGTTTCCTAGGAAAGTTTTGACTGAGAAAATGCATGACGTCCCTCATGATAATATTGTGGACGTTAGGTAATGTCTCCGCTTTCCTAAGAAAACATAGCTTTATCAAAGGCTTACCATTCTCAGTTAACCAACACATTAGGTTGATTGAATGATCTGAACGTACGTGTAAGTACTCCTGAGATGACATTGTGTTGCGATGACGGATTTTGGTGTAGGAAGTTTCTTTCACCATCGCCGATTAGAATGATCAGAAGACGGGTCTTTCTTACTCCTGAAACGACATTGCGCAGTGGTGACAAATTTTGTTTCGGAGAATCACAATACACACATTGCTTTTTGTTGTGCAGCGACTCTCTTCAACAACAACGCCAAAAGTTAAAACGCCATATTAACTAGCCCGAATGAGACGTCTTTTTTAGCCTAGTTGGTAAAGGCACCCACTTCGGAGGCTGAGGTTTTCCGACTCCGTGCAGAGGAAGAGAGTTGTTGAGGACTTCGGTGGGCCTGCGTTATTTCGAACTTTGGTCCAGTCGGTACGAGAAAAAGTTGACTAGTCGCTTTTTGCTGCGCCCATACCAACAAGGTCTCCCTTTGGCTAGTTAATAAGGCGTTTTAACTTTTGGTGGTGTTGTTGAAGGGAGTCACTGCAATTGCATATTCAACAATTTGAATTTTAATGTCTCAGCCTTCCACATAGCTACGCCGCTAGAATTGCCGCTGCGGAGTACATCTAGCCGTAACCTGAGTTCCGTCTTTATGGGTCACATGCCACGAAAGATTTCCATGTGGAAATATAGCCTAATAACTTTTTGAGTTGTGTTTCACGAATATAAATAAAAAATTTTTTTCATGTTCTTTGAAAAATGACGAGATAATAATTAATAGAAACCCCTTTTAATGAATAATAATAATAACTATGATATTCCTTACTAATAATAAAAACTATCCAAAATCATTTGGAAGTACGTAATAAAACCGAATATACATATCAGTTACCAAATGTAAAAATTCGAATTTGTTCCTTAATCATAAAATTTCAAGTTCGTACCATGAAACATTTAACTCTCATTAGCACAAAATATTTAAATCAAAATCACACGCATATCTCCAATTTAAGCAATAATCACATACTAAAGATGACTTTTGAAGAAACAATTACGTTAAACCCTTCAGTTTGTTTTCTACTCGCAATTAAGCCATGCTAATATATTTAAAAGTAGGCGAAGTATGTGTAACCAAAGAGAATGGAATTTAATTAATGTCATTCGAGACACCAGAAACATTTTTCCAGCTTTCTGCAGCTTTAACTATGGACTTTAGGCAGAATTCCAGCTTTTCTATTCACAAACACAATTTATCATCTCAGAGTGACTCCCTAAAGAGCAATATTCGAAATAAGTTATGAATATCATTAAGTACATTTGTTTCATTTGTTATTATTTTTAGCACCAGCTCTGAGCGTGGGATTTTTCAGCAGGAAATGACTTTAGAGAATTTTTAAGATTTATATTTAATTAATAGAAATCAATTTCTTCTCTTTCCTTTTGCATTCATATTTTCCGATTTTTTTTTAAATAAAGGAAGCTACTTTCATCAAGAAGTTTGGACTTTTATTTTTTTACTTTTTTTTATTCTCGATTTATCTCTGAAACGTCATGTGAAATGTTACACACGTAATTATTTATATGTAATTAAGTGAACTCTACGTGATTAATAATTGTAAAATGTTACAAGAACGAGACAAGCATATAATTTTAAAACAGGAAAACGCTTAAAAGTAAAAAGTAAAGGCCAAAATTTATGTAGAATAAACGATGACTTTTACAGAAATAGGAAATAAAGAAGGAAGATAAAAATAAAAAGGACAACCAGGATTTTTCGCGCATTGATAAAGATTCAAAAGTGGAATTCGCATGAAACAGGCGATAAGTTTAAAAAAATAAAAACTAACCGAAATAAAAAGATCAATTTTAAAAATATAGTTAGTAATAAATACAAAGTTAACTTTGTAACAATTGAAATAAATATTAAATACTTTTTTTAAATTTTCGAAAATCTTCAATATATTTGTCAGAAACAGTATAATGTGCAATAAATTTCATTTTTTAAAACTTAATCAAATTATAAGAGCTGTATTAAATCAATTATGTACTAGAATCATCTACCACTTTAAATACCAGCTATTGGCGACAGGCCTCGTAATTTTGAACCTCGTTCAAGTGTGATGTGGACAACACTTGAGTTGGCCCCTCCTTCAAACTCCTACACCACATCAACGGGAAGACTTGAGACATTGAACAACTTTAACGTATATCAGCCCCTCTACACGACGGTTCTTCAGTGGCATCTGGGCTTGAACTCATGATTAGAAGAAATAAATACCAGCTGCGAATCCGCTACCATGACTGCTAGGTTACCTCGGCCACTTAGTATTTATATAAAAAACAGAAAACTTTAACTTCTAATGAAACAATGAGGGGGAGGATACTCACTGCTAAAAATAAATAAAAATTCTGTTCTGCATTTTTAATGATAATCAAAACATCATCTGAACTATGGGATAGAGTTTCATATGAAATTTAATTTTGAAATCAACTTTGTGAAATCTCGTTTCTATCAATAATTTGTGCCACCGCAAGTTCAATAATAAAATTCACACAGGCGAGGATCAGTCAAATAATTAAGCATAATGTTTACTCTTTTTAAGAATAAACAAATATCAGTATGCGAACTATGAATGTAGAGCGTCCTAAACAATGGATTATCAAAAATAATTAATACTTCAGAAACAATTCTAAGTCGGGACCTAATCCAACATCAAATTACTTTTTCTTCTCAGCGTAAGTACAAGTGTAGTCTCGTAGTTAAACCTTCCGGCCTCTCTCTCTCTCTCTCTCTCTCTCTCTCTACTATTCTAACCACCATTTTCCTCCAACCTTCATCTCCAGCATCCATGTTATATATAGCACAGCTGATTAACATAAATCGAAACTTTCGAATCAAACAATGTCATAAAAATGCCCTGAAAGTCAATTGAAAGCAAGTACTTTTCAGCACCCATTACTGCTTTCAGCCGTAGAAAAGTATTTTCTTATTTTAAGGCTGTTTTCGCCTAATATCAAGAAACCATATCAAAGCTTGAAACACATTTCCAGACAGAAAATTGTTTCAATTTTCATGAAAGTTTATGACATTGTAATATGTTACGTAGAACCTTTTATGATGCAGTACTCTTAAAATCTATTAACATTCCAAAAGGGCGCCATTTTTCATATGAACATGTAAAACACAAAAACCTTTTAACATTACAGTACAAAAAAAAAAAAAAAAAAAAAAAAGAAAGAAGGAACACATTTTACGCCAAATAATAGCGATTGATTCAAATATAAATTAGTAAAATTGTAAAATATGTTGTTCTCTAAAAGATGGTGAAATTAGGATGTAACTGTCATTGGAAAAAGTGTTTCAGTTTCGAGTGATATTTTTTCGCATTGAGCGAAGACTGTCTTTATATATTAAAACTCTGGTCTTGATCTCGTTAGCATGATCATTCGGCTAACACGGCCGATACTAAATTATTTTAAATATTTGATGGGAGGCTCACTTTTTTTTATTTCGATTTTGTTTTATCTATTATACTTCTTTCAACAACTCCCCGGTCATTTACATAAGTTGCCAATGCAAATATTTCAAAATCGGAAATAAGTTGCATTTTTTAGTTTCATATATAATAGTGTTTTTCTACGCAATTGAGGAGAAAATCTGTTCTTGTGAAGAGCACTTTTTCGTACAGAGAAATATTGTCAAACATTATTGAAGCTGACAAGGATTGCACTTGATGTCCGTCGACTCTATGCACAGCATACTTTTCTAAATCTTTAATACGTTAAATTGCCCCGTGAAGTTTTATTCTCATTTTCACTTAAATAATTAGTTTTCTCTTTTATCTCAATCCGAATCTTACTTTTGATTCGTATTTCAAGTTGAGAGTTTACAAATTATTTAGTTGAAAATTAAAAAAAAAAAAACTTATTTTAACACTTGATCCGTCTTGTGAGAGTGTCTGGTTTACAAACTCTAGAGCTGTTTAAACTGATTAAAAATAAGATTTAATCTCATATAACGACACATTTTTGAGTTATTTGTTCAATAAGTTAAACATCCAACACCGGGGCCAACAACCAGGGGAGTGACAATTGATGCTACGAAATTTTAGAATGAAATATTTTCCATTTTTAAATGTATTAAAAAGTAAATAAAAATAATCGTATACTCAATCCATTACTCCATCAATATGAGGGTATCTTTTCCTTTCGATTTTATCTCTTTCTAATCCTACCTGATATCATCCATGGTGGAGGTAAGATTGTCATCTTTGGCTTTGCTAAATGTGGAGTGGGGGGGGGTTACCCACATCATATATTAATTGATAGATGAGCTAATCGATAAATTTGCAGCAGCAAAGGTTAAGATAATTTCTGTTTGATGTTAATATTTACATTTAAAGTTTCATGCAAACTATTACTTTTTTTTTACTTACATTAACTTCAGTTTCGGCTTATTATATAATTATATCCAATGTAATGTTTTAAGTTTTTTCATTGTTATATTTGAATAATATTTTAAAATTATTATATTTTCAGACTACCATTGCTGTCTTAATTCTTTTGCTCTATTTTTATAAGTTTAGCAAAACTTTGAAAATTTGCGCATGCAATTATTTTAAAAAATTTAAAACTATTTAAAATAAAAATAAGACATTTTTTGTCTTTAAATAATATTATTTTAAATACATTTTTAAGAAATTGTTTTCCTTTCCCTATTGCATTTTGGCTAACAGGACCAGGCGAGAAATCCTCAATTGTCCACGGACACTGAAAAGCCTAATTAACATATACCTTTCTTGGATCACAAATATGTCTTTTTTTTTTTTAAAAAAAAACACCCGATAGATTTGGCTTTATTACATTTTACCACAACAACTGTGATAAGTTATTTAAAGTGTAAATAATCGTATGGTACTGTTATTCTTCATATGTTCATTTATTTAGTCGTTAGCACTGATAGCAACAAAACTTTCCAGTGTGGAATAGTATAAAAGAAGTAAAACCGCTGCCTTAAAATAAAAAAATTCGGTTATTTACTACAACATTCACGTTACAATTGTTTTAAAGCTTCATAGATTGCTGTGTACGTTTTTTCATGACAGACATACAATTTTAATGCAGTATATTACTGTAAACTTTAAAAAAAGTGATGCAATGTATCGGTACAATAACAAATTGCGATTCAACATATTCTCATTCACGTGGACAATGCGCCCTGCACATTTGGTGTATCGCAAGAAAAATCAAGGAATCTTTACTGGACAACACTCGAACATCCTCTTAATATTACCTACTGACTAACATTTATCTGAGTGCCTGAAAGAAGCGTTAGAAGGAAAAGGATTTTCATCGGGAGAAGTGTAGAAATTTGTGCGCAATTAGCTCCGTACTCGTCCGATTTCTATTTTTCTTACAGGAAATATAGAACTATCAACATGTTGGTTATATCGTATTTTCCGGAGCATAATGCATCCCTGTATTTCCAAATTACATTTTTCTTAAAATTTTTTTTAGTTATGTTCACTGTATGATGCGCAACTCAGGTGTCGTCCTCTTCACTTGACCGAAGTTCAACATTACGATGTGCATTGCCAATAGCACTTCTAGTGTGACGGTAAAAAAAAAAACATATAATGTACCTCCTTTTCTTTACAATGAAACCTGAAATGTACATGTGCAATGTCCGCATCTTTTGAAGTCCTTCATTCAAAATATTTTTCGGGGTTTTGGAAAAAATGGTGAACTGAATTGATAAGTGATAAGGGGAACAATATATGTGTGGGGAAATTCTTGAGGGAGTACAGAATTCTGCAAACAAGATGGGATGTATTCAATGCAGATGCTCACAAGAACGTTGCCATAGATTTTTGAGAAAAGGGATACATAATTTGGGGTAAGAACGCACTTTCGACCAGAATGAATTTACGGAATTAAGAGTCAGATACATAAATTTTCTCTTTCTCCAGTCATTTGAAAGTTTGATTTTGAAGTGAACATCGAAGGCTAAAGTAAATCGTCTTTCCTTTAGTTGAAATGCAGAGGATTTAGTATTTCTTTTAGTAGTAAATATGGGTCCTACCAATCAAAATAAACATAGTGATGGTTTCAAATGCAAAGTCAGTCAATTTGAGAACGAAAATGGAAATTGTGCTGGAGCAAGTTTGTGTTTAAAGATATAACGGAAGATGAATATTTAGAAATTTTCATGTTATCCGATGATGAAAATTTTTAAATTTATAAGGGGGGTATACTATTTCTTTAAAAAAATCATTTAGGTACTTGTCCAAATAGAATTTTTTTCTTATTTTTTTCTTATTTTTAAATCTATCATTTTTACTTCCGTCAGAAAAAGCGCACCCGTAAATTTCGATTTTATTTTTTGTATTAAAAGTGTTTTGTATTAAAGTTATACGAAGGAGTATATGGTAACGTGTAGAAAAATTATTCAGAAAAATAACACCTGTGTCATTTTAGTATGTCGTATTTCATAAAGAGTTTTTTTTAAAAAAAAGTCTCGTTGCATATTTTATCCA
Organism: Nephila pilipes; assembly: GCA_019974015.1. NCBI lineage: Eukaryota > Metazoa > Arthropoda > Arachnida > Araneae > Nephilidae > Nephila > Nephila pilipes. Next base: position 1,086,556 of record BMAW01085163.1, on the reverse strand, counting down.
CCCTTTTATGAAAAGTTTTTTTTTAACGTAAAAGCAATATAAATTATTCTAGCTTATCGGCTACGCTTTCGTTTTTAAATTCCTACTATTAGTTCACACTCTCTATATGTATATCTTGTTCAAATTTTCAATCGTTAATAAAATACTTTTTATTCCTCCACTCAAGTTCAAATACATTTTTAAAACTTGTAGTGGATGTCACTTGATGTTAATACAGTTTTTTCAAATATTAATTCATTTTATTAAATTTAATTAATGAAAATGCAGTTTACCGCAAATACCGCTAAATAATTCTTGTCGCCAAGGGTGGTGCAATGACATTTGTCTTGCAATGGCAAATTTGGTAGTGCATCGGCGTAGAATCTTCATGCCTTCTGATCGAAGCATAATTTTTTTTATTTCATTTTTAAACAATTAATTTTAGTTTTATATGGGAGAAAAAAATTTCTCTTATATAAGATATTTAGCAGGATATAAATTTAGGAATAAATACCGTCAGTGACAAAGTATGTAGATCGCTGGAAAATTTTTTCTTTTTCCACTTAATATTGTGATTCTGTCATATATATTTGTATTGATTGTAATTATTTAATAAAAAGTAACTAAAATAAAAATTTTCTTTGTTAACTTAAGTAGGAATTGAATTAAATTTTTTTTTTATATTACTTGTTTCGTTTCATCTAACTGAAATGCACATTCACTTCTGGCAATGCAGAGAATTTATTCTTCTTATTAATTTCTTTACAGAAGGTCAGACATCCTGACCACATATTCTGGAACTCAATATGAGAGACATATACAAACAATAATTAAGCTTATGACAAACATCGTCAACAAAGTGACGCGGTAATTTCTTGGCGAATCTCTCTGAAATGTTGATGCTCATTCCCCAAAGGCACCATGTCCATGAACTTAGAGCCGTTAAATGGCACCCTAACGTAACCTTCAGTGTATCATCTTTACTCAGTTACGATGAAAGATTACTCGGACATGAGCCTGCCTGATGAAGATTATCTTCAGAAGATTTTATCGATCGCATCTGATGTTGTCATGGAAACGAATGTCGGCGCCGCCTACTAATTTTGAAAGGCGAGTAACAAGTGTTTCTGTCATAAACCATATTTAAGTTTGCGAAATCTCGACTTTTTCAATTCCGTCGGCACGAAGACTTCCAGCAGATTTACTCTCCCCCCTCCCTCTTCTTCAAGTGATCCTTTTCAAAATAAGCAGAGGAAAATATCGAAACAAGTTTTTTTTTTTTTTTTTTTTTTTTTTGGCACAGCTTAAGCCGATTAAGATGTAAAGATACGGTTTTGTTTTGTTTACAAGATATTCTGTGCTTTTTGATCAGAATAGTTAGATGCTTTGTAACCACTGATAAATTTTAAATATGTTTTCCAATTGTGTATTAAAATAGGAATCTTTATTTCATAGATGTAAGTAATTTACACGCATTTCAAAGAGATATTAGTGCTAAAATTATAAAAAAAAAAAATACCGCTTCTATTCTAGAAAATTAGTCGTCAATGTAAATCAAAAAAATGTTGAGAGAACTGTAAGTCAAGTTTTAATGAATAGTTAATGAAAGTTAAGAAAGGAAGAGGCCATCTCAAATATCGGTATCGTAACTTATTCATCATGGCTCAAAAATAACAGATCTTTCATCAGTAGACCTCAATACTTCGGTCAAAAATCGGTTGGTTTGAAACCACAATGTTTTGACTAAGTAAATGGTTGCATTAAATTGGCGTCACAATAGAAGCTGCACAGGGAGTATTGTCGAGGGCATGTGTAATTTTGAGTCACGGTTAAGTGAAGAAGACGACAAATAAGCAGATACCTCTTTTTTCGAACTTCCACATTACACCATTAATTGTCTCTCAGTCCTATCTAATGTGCAGCAGCTTTGTTACGCGAATGGGCCTTAAGTAGAATCAAGCCTCGAAATAGAGATTACAATTAAATAATGTTGGTCACGAGCTCGGTACATTTGGCGTTGAGCAAATCAGTATGATAAGTAACAGTTTTGATCGATTTCAAATACTGTTCCAAACAATCTTTAAAACTAATTCGATTTGATTAACCAGGAAGGAAACATTTTTCGATACCACAGTGGTGGCCAAAATTGTGGAAATTTTTATGTTTTTTTAACTTTGAATGCTTATAGAAATTGTTACGTTTCACAAAATGTAAAGTCGTATTTATCATTTAAAGAGAATGTAATACTGAATGCAATACAATAAACAAAATTCAAATATTTGTAATAAGAAAAAAGTTATACATACTTTAATCTGAACAACAAACGCAGCTATGAAGTAGTTTGTAATGTCTACCTTAAGCTGATATTACGCTTACAGTTGAAACAAGTCATTACTGTGCTTTGTTCTGTAGAAGCATGTAATCAAAATACAAGTAGGATTTGATTATTCAAATTACAAGTTTCTCATGTAATCAAATTACAAGTAGGATAAAAAATTTTAATGTTTAGTCAAGAACCAATGACATCAAATAAAAATGTAGATCGAACACCTAGAAAGAGATGTAAGATTTATAGTATGACGAGAAAGTGATCTTTCCTATGCTGAAATTGCAAAACAGAAGGTTCAGTGAATACATCTGGAGTCCGAAAGTTTTTACGATATCAGAAGACAAATTCAATAAAAAACAAACCAAGAAAAAGGCTGCATCACATTTGTTGATGACAGAAGAATTAAAAGACTATGTCTCTAAGATAGAAGAATGTTATCAACGGCCATCAGAAGTGATCTGAATGATGCTGGTGTTTCTGTCAGTTCAAGAACAACCAGGAGAAGATTAACAGATGTTGGACTAAGAGGTAGAATTCCACGGAAAAGCCTTATATAAATTTACAGCAGAGCAAAAAAGACTACAGTGAGCAAAGAAATACATTAAGTGGACAGATGATCAACGGTCCCAAGTTATATGGAGCGATGAAACTAAGATATCATTATTCGGTAGTGATGGGCGAAAATATGTAAGACGTAGAATTGGAGAAGAGCTACATCCTGACTGCATTCAGGCAACTATGAGCAACCCACTTAGTGTTGTGATTTGGTCATGCATGTCAGCAGATGGTATTGATCACCTTCATGTCATCGATGGGACACTGAATGCTAGAAAATACATTGACACTATTCTAGAACCAAAACTTCTACCTTCCATCAGAGATCTCTTTCCCAACAATGCTTCATTTATTTTTCAGTAGGATTCTGCTCCCTTCCACACAGTAAAATTATCGAAAGAGTGGTTTCGTACACAGAGCATTGAACTGTTGTCCTGTCCAGGAAACAATCCTGAACTCATTCCTATCGAAAATTTGAGGCACCGTTTGAAAATTCTTGTGCGAATGAGGTGCCCATGAAACAAAAAAGAACTAAATGAGGCTATAATTGTTTCCTGGAATCATATAATTACTAAAGAAGAGCTGAAAAAAACATCTATGTGAAGCTGTAATGAAACAGAAAGGCTACCCTATTAAGTACTCATAACTCACTGCAGTCATCAGTATCTAATTTATATCGATAATTATTGCAGCTTAACTTATTCTGTGTTACAAATATTTGAATTTTGTTTTTTCTATTGAATTCAGAATTAAATTCTTTTTAAAATTATCTATATGACTTTGCATTTTGGGAAATGTAACATTTTCTATTTGCATACAAAGTTAAACAACATAAAATTTCCAAAAGTGTCCACGATTTTGGCCACCGCTGTAATATATATATATATATATATCGTATTTTTTGCTGTAGCCGCGCTGCTCTCTGCTCGTTTTTTAAGATGGTAGATTTAATTGAACATCTCGCTGCTCTAAACATTTGCTTCCTGTTTGGAAAAACACCACAGTAACGGATGTGATGTTAAAAACCACTTACAAAGATGATGTTTTCGGAAAATCTCGAAGTTTACTAATGGTTTTCTTTTTTCAAAAATGATGACATGAAAAACCTTCTTCTGGACGTTAGTCAATTACCCGAATAGATTAAAATGTCGAGAAAATTCCTGAACTTGTGATTGAAGACTGACTTATCTTGGAGTTCCATTGAGCTAATTTTAGCAGAAGATTTGGGAATGAGAAGGGTCACAGAAAAGCTTCTGCGTCGGCTGTGAGTGATCTGTAAAATGAATCATCTCACTGCACCCGTTTTTGGTTTAAACCATGTTTCCGTGTCTCACTCACCTTACTCACCTGACTTGGCACTATGTGATCTTATTTTATTTCTGCACATAAAAAGGGGCATGAGGGCATAGATATGACAACGTAAAAGTGGCAAAGAAAAATTGAAGGCTGAGTTGTTACCATTATACGTGAGTATCAAAATTTTTCCCAGACTTAGAATTATCAATTATAGAAATGTATTAATGTAAACTTTATATATATATATATATATATATATATATATATAAAGTTTTCGGTAATTTTGGAAGATTGAATCTGTAACTTTTTAAATATTATAACTGTTGTAGCAGTCATGGTTGAATGAAAAAGTAATTGACTAATTATTTTACATTCAGAGAGGAAGAGAGAGAGAGAGAGAGAGAGGAGAGAGAGTTAAAGTATGGGATAAAAGACACGCGATTTTGAATTATTCGCGCAGATTTTGATTGTTCAGAAGTTGTTTTGATTTTGTTCAATTAATTTTGCATTATAACTAGTAATAGGTTATTGACTCGTAAATGTTATCCAAAAATTTTGTGATATGGTCAGATGAGGTGAAGGATACCTGAGTTATAGCACTTTTATGCTCCTACAGCTATTTCAAAGGAAGAGTTTTCAGATCCAGTCTATACTTGCAAAGAACAATAGGGGGAAATGCAAAATGATTTAAAATATCGTTATGCTTTCATTTTTCGCTATTTATTCTTCTTCTTGTTCCCTTGAAGTTTATAAGCAGTATGAAGTATAACTTACATAAAGTGTTAAACTTTATCTAATTTAATCGACTGATGGTACTATATTAATTTTTATACGTAAACAGAAAAGAAAATAATTTGTGAAAATAAGAGGGCAATGAACAAATTTTGAAAATAAGTACTAGACCGCCGTTGGTGCCTGATAGTTCTCAATGCAATTGAAGAATTTTTCTTTTTAATTTATCTATTTATTCGATTTAAAAATGTTTTTTTTTTTTTTTTTAATTTTCAATGTTAATATATTGTATTGACTATATGTTCTCTTGCTCATTTGCTGAACGAAAGTCTGCTAATGAACAGACAAAGTAATTTTGAGTGATGTGGATGGTATCATAATTGGTATTTTGTTTTCCTAGTTAAAAGACGCAGCAGGATAGAACAAGTTCCACATCAACCCATCTTTAATTAACCTATCGTGATCACTCTTTTTCCTGCATCGGCACTGTGATTAATCCACGTTCAGATCGATTTTAATGCACACGAGCGAACATTTTGTGATTTCGTAAGCGCGTCGTTGTAAAGCTTTCCCTATACAATATCACAGTGCATTTTTATTTCCATCAGCTAGTCCGTACTCGAAATAAACAGCCACTTTGGTGTTCTTGAAGCAATTCCTGTTCGCCTCTCTCAGTCAATGTCTATAATGAGGATCCCGTAGATGCCAACTTTGAGAGTCGACCATGCGAACATTTTGTGATTTTGATTCCTATCAATACTCTCTAGCACCATCCAAGTTTGTACCTTGGAGTTAAGGGATATCCTCTATACGACTAGCTAAGTAGTACGGACATCAATAAAAGTTGTTAGCTATTTTGTTGTTTGTCTTGTTTGCACATGTAAAGATTTTTTGTTTGTGTTGGAAAAAATGTCTCGTTTGAAGCTTAATGTAGTGCTCTATCAAGATTTGGGGATAGAAAAAACAATCTGTTCTTTTTAGCCATTTCATCCAAAAGAGCCCCCGAGTCAGAAACTAGTCCGCTAGAAACATATTCTTTGCTATTGCGAGGAATTTAGCGCCGTTGCTATTCTCTTCCTTCGACAGTGTATAGCTTTCCGTAGCACAACTTATGTCGCGGAAGGTTATACTCTGAAAGCATCTTCGGCCTTTTTACCCTTCTACAAGGTCTTCTTTCATATTGGGAGTAAGTAAATATCGTTCACCGCCACACCCTATGCCTGATATAGTTCCTCGCATAGGATCGTTATCCAACTAGTGCACAGGCAAGCTTGAAAAAAAAAACCATTTCAAAAGTGCTAAGAGAGGAGGGGGAGAAAAATCGAACCCCCCCCCCAAAAAAAAAAAAAAAAAAAACGAATCAGGTGATCTAAGTTTGAATCGGTAGAGGAGCGAATGGAGGAGAAACAATCTGAACAGGGTCAGTTCGGGAAAAAAAAAAAAAAAAAACGAACACAGGTGAAAAGTTTCCGAATTGGAACTACTCTTGAATCCAGCTATTCAAATGGTTGTCGTTTTCTTCTCAATAGCAATCTCAACTTCAAAGTAATAAAGTAAATCTTAAAACACTAGTTAGAATAAAAATTACGCGCTCTGAGGGAATCTTTTGAAGGGGTTTTAGTGGCATGGTAAGATGCGTGTTTGCTGAATCTTTGGCTTAGATGCGACTGACACTTAAATCATTTGCACATCTAACAGATATAAAACAGTTCTTAGCCACCCAAGGGGCTATTATTTTAGGAGGGGCGTTTTGGTGCACAAGAACAATTTTCAATTTTTTAAAATGTAAATCAGATTTTTTTTATAACCATGTTTTATTTCCTGATTTTACGGTTCTATCCATAGGCGTAATGTTAAATTTTTCTGTATTCTTTTATATTCAATTTAATAATTTATCGCTTGCTTCCATTTTAATTAAATGTAGCTGATATAATATTCAATTTTATAATTTATAGTTTGCTTTAATTTTAATATCGGAAAAGTTTACTTTTGTCCATTTCTGAATATTTTATTGTTCACTTTAATTCTTACATTTAATTAAGTAATTTAATAATTATTTAAAAAAAAGCACACTTTAGGTGGCTAAATCTGTTCATTGCAAAACTTTGTATAGAACTTTTTTTTTTGTTTAAATTTGCAATTATATATATTGCTTCCTTTGCATATATAACTCTTTTCTAGACAATGAATTTATATTGATGCGATATTTCACATGGTCAGTAATTTGAATCAAATTTAAAAATGACTTGCGATGAATTTTTTTTTCTTCATAAAAATGCTTCTCTTGCTTTGATTCTTAATATTGTATATTAAGAAAGCGAATAAAAGCAGAATATGAATTTGAAGTTTTAACACATTTCATAAGTACCTCTTATTAATTTATTCCATTTGCTAAAATAACATAGAAAATATTTAAGCGTGTTTATGCATATAATATTTAATGTTTTTAGAAACAGCTAACTAAAATAAAATACATTTACATATTATTTTTGAGTATTTTATAAGCAATAATATAATATTTTATTAACTGAATATTAAAGCATTTAATGTACAATTATTTTTTTAATTAATTTTTTCCATAAAAATACTAAATCTATTTACCTCTAAAACTCACAAAACACTTTATGATACAAAAACAACTTCAAATTCTTTTTTACCAACATTTACCTCAATTTATTAATTAATTTTGTGTTTGTGAATAGGTAAATGTATAAGAATATTCGTATTGAGAAATTACCAAATATATTTTGTTTTCATTATCTCAGATAAAATTGGAAAATAACGCTCTTTTTAGTATTAATTTAATACAAGACATGTTTTTTAAAGAAAATAATCATCATATTTGATTTTTTTTCTCAAATGTGTACATATGTAATAATTATATAACGCTCAATTCATTAAACCTCTTTGAGAGTTTGTTCGAGGAATTTAAAGAAGTAGTGGAAATTTCTTTAAAAACGTACAATAGTCAACAAGAATTACTCCAATAGAACAGAAATTCTCATCACTAGTTATACCTTGACCTACCATAAATTGTTTTCAGGACGAGTTTTCTTGGGTTCATATAAAAAAGAGAAGCACTTAATTAATATTTAGGAACAACAGTGAAAATTATATTTTGGAAAAATTTGGGATCCATTTAATTTTCATTATAATTTAATATCAATGAATTACTTAAGCATCTTTGAATGGAATTGCTTATTGTGATTAATTTTCAGACTTTTAATTCTAAATGATGTATTCACATGCAACATGCAATGGAAATACCAATAGGTCAAGGCCATTTTGTCAGAACTCCATTTAGCCTTCATTTAATCAGTAAGTCTCTAAAAGAATTTAGAGAAAAATGTGAAAGGGGGAATTTTAAAAAGAGAAAGTTCGAATGGCGATCATTTATCACAATATGATCGCTGTCTATCACCATGCTCCTTGGAATTGCAATTAAAAGTGCATTGCGAGTCAATATGAAGCATATTGCCAAAGAAAATTTTATAAAATGTCACTAATTCAGCAATTAAATCTAAAGTTTGTAGCATACGTAATTTTGTACATAACAGGAGTTGCAAAGATATTTTTACCGATCTTAAATATGTTCACATTAAGATTTAACATCTCACATTTGTCTCCATAATTTCGTTTGATAACAAACTCATGTGGAGTCTAGAATATTCTTTTGAAAGTATGTGTGGCATTTTTCTGTCAAGTATTATCCATTTGCTATTTATTCCCTTATTTTGAGAATAAAGCTATTTTCAAACTCTTTGATTATTATTTTTTTAAAAAAAATTGTTATATTTGTGTATAATTCTGTTATATGTTCTATCTTAAAGTTTTATCGTAGATACCTTCGAGACTAATTTGACGCTTGAAAATTTTGTAGTCAAAAATATTCTAAGAAACTAGAAGATATTTTAAGAATCTTAGAATTTTTTGAAAATAAAAAAAATGGAGAATAATATATTTAATATTGTAACATGCCTTAGACGTTTAAGCAGGGATATTCTAGAACTGTTGGCCTAACTACCCCCATAAATAAAATATATTATAAAAATGGTTATAACACCAAAAATAAAAATTGAAAAAATTCTGAAAATTTAAATCCAAAAATAAATAAAATTAAAAAGAAAAGTACACAAAAAACAAAAATCTTTCAAAGCCAAATGCTAAAAAATCAAAAACCAAACTTGAAAGTAAAATCAAGGTTTTCCATATGTAACAATCCACGAGTATTAATATTACATCAGAAATACAAAGACATGTAAACAAATTTGTAAATTTACATAACATAAACAAATTAAATTTTGAAGAGATATTTACTTCCATTTTATATTCTCATTAATACTTTATTTCAAGTCAAAAATGTGCTACGTAGCTTAACACCAACCGTTTTCTCATGCGGAGAAACATTTTTAAGCGTTGCCACACTAAACTCTAAAAACAATATTCAAATGTGTCCATAATGTCAACACTATATTCGAAAAAAAATCGAACAGAAATCAGAGGCTAGTTCAAGTACTAAGAATATTGAAACAAAAATTGCATCTAAAAACTTACAAAATGAAAAATTTGAAAAAGGAATAAAAGACGTAAATAATAAATAAATAACGAAATTTTAAAATACAAAGAAACAGAATTAAGCAACGCCATCTATCAAACTGTTTCATAACTAAAACTAAAATATTTAGGAATAGCATTTAAATAATAAAATTTTAAGAAATTGAAGTAAGTAAGCAAATTAATTAACTAATTCTTAAAAACAAAAGTAAAAGTAAAAAGTTAATGAAATACAGTAAATAAATAAATGAAAAGTAAAACTAAGAAATTTTTTAAAAAAATATTAAAAATAAAAAAAATATTAGGGAGAAGGAGGAAAAAATATATATTTAAGCAAAATTAAGGAATATCTTTAATAAAATTTGCAAAATAAATAAATGAATAAAATATATATAAAAATACAATTAACCAACTTTAATTTTTATATTTTAAGTTTTTCTTCAAAAAATAATAGGACAATCAGCTTTAGCACTCGTGTAAAAGAAATTATTTAAATTATTTTGAATATTTGAAGGCATATTAGCTAATTTGATAATACTAATTAAAAAGTTATATAAATATTTCTAAATACATTCAAACTTAAATTGCTATTAAATAAATAGAACTATTGATTTTTAATTCTTTAAAATTTTTTAAAGTCACTTCAATCAAATCTTCAATGTCTATTGAATTAAAAAAAATCTTCAAAATCATAGCTATAAATATTGTAAATCCTTTTTTTATATAATTAATAATTTTATAACTATTTTTAATGATAACAGTCTTATATAAACTATCAATAATATTTTGTAAAATATTTCGTAACATTTTACCTCTTTTAGTTATGAAAGTATTGAAAATATTTGTAACAGTGCTAAATTTAATTGGTACTCCATGGAATTTAAGAGTTAAAAATATATGAGAAAATATGTAATTATATTCATTATATAACTTTTTTTTTGTATAAAGTTTTAATTCTATTAATTATTTCTCTATAATTATTATTAATTTTAATGAAAGCATTTTTATTAAGCAGGTGTTTATTATTCATTTTAGCATGAAGTTCTTTATGAGTTATGCATTGAAAAAGCATAACCAGGGACCTAATAAATATAACAAAAAACGAATTCATCTTGTAATTTTTTATAGCATCTTTTAGATCTAAATTTTTATAGTACAATATATAATGCGTAAAAGTGCAAAAAAAGTACAAAAGAAATATGTAAATAAGCTAATACTAAATTAATTATTTCAATTATGAATGTAACGAAATTTATAATCAAATTTTATTATTTAAATGCTTATGATTTATAATAAACATAAATTCAATTACTCAATTTATATACACATGTATGCATATACGTTTGCATGTATGCATTTCATATATCGATAGTAGGTCTAAAATGAAATATATATTAAAAAGCATAGACTTATAGTTAATTACGTTTCTACTTTTGCAAAATTAATTTATGAGGAAACAATAAGCCTTAAAAAAATCTAATTCATTGTAACATAGACACTATTTGGCTCATTTTCAAACCCAAACACGTTAAGTAGGAAATCAACTAGACTTAACGTGTTTGGGTTTGAAAACTTGGAAGTTTTTGGCTCAACTTGGGAAAAAAAAAAAAAAAAAAAAAAAAAACATGTCGATTGGACATAATGAGAAAAAACAGTGATCTCGAGATTGCTAGTAAAATCTTTCACTCTCTCTGTATAAATTTACCTTATTTCAATATTATATTTTGATTCTGTTTCAAAATATAATTAAATAAAATAATATATATTTTATAACTTTCAATCAATAAATTAAAAAGGAATTTCTTGTACGAATTTTATTTCAACACATCGGGCAATTTTGAAGTAGTTTTGTTTTAAAAGTAAACAGCTTTATAAACCGTCGTAAAGTTACAAAAAAGCTTAAATGGAAAGCTTAAAGCCGGAGGAACGTTAATTCCTCTTAAAACGATTCATAAAACATTATGAATGTAAAATAAGTTACAGCAATGCTTTCTTCAAAACAGTTGGTACTTTTCCATTATACCGGCGCACTTCTCGCCAAGTAGATTTTATTGGCGACAATACACAGTAAACACATATTCCGTTTGATGCCGGGTGTATCATTTTTGGCGACTTTATCGCTTGCGCCGATATAATGGAAAAATACCAAATAGTTTTTTTTATTACACATTGTATTTTCCCCATATAACTGTGAAACACATTATTCATACATTGGTTACAAATTGTAGGGTTTTATTGATCAGGAGCCAATATTGCAATTTTGTGTCTCTATACATGCCGCACTAAACAGGCGGTCAAAAATTCTTCACGCACTAAATAGAATGCAATTGTTCTTGGATCATTTGGAATGTTTACTTAGGATTATGAAAGCTCACTTTTTTTTAGTTTATACCTCTTCATTCTGACTTCAGTTGTTTAAGAAATTTATAGTAATAATTATATTCAATCATGTAAAAACAAATGAATAGTAGTTGTAAAGATGTAAAAAATATATAAGAAGTGTGGCATTTGGTAAAGGACATGAAAAAGAAAACTTTTTTTGAAATTTTTTTATGATCAATTGGTTGTGTTATTTACAAAATAATCACCAATTGTTAGTTTGCCAAATATAATATCATAATTTTTAAAAAAAAATATTGGATAATTTTGAGAACAGAGCATTCCTCATTTGTTTATCAAAACTTTACGAAGTCTGCAATTTTAAACTTTAATATTTAAAGATTAATAAAGAGAATCTCACAAAATATCTTTGTTATATTTATCATCCAAATAATTAATTGTTTTACAGTTATTATTTCTTATTATTAGACCTTTAAGACATGAATGATAGTTTTCTTATTTAACACGAAAAAACTCACTGCGTTAGATATTTTCTCTTTTATTAAAAAAAAATTATTTTACTTAAAGATAAAAATAGGAATGGTGTTCATACTTTGTACGAATGAAACCTCTGTCTGCAACAATTCGCAGTGCTAAAATTTCTCTCGTGTTAAAAAAAATTCTTTTAACTTCTTTGACAGAAATAAAAAGTTACAATTATTTAGTACAGAAAGAGATTCAAGTTTTATCTTTAACTTTATATCTCGTTAGAATTTCTCTCTTGTTCGAATTAAAAAAGCTTTACATTTGCTATAGGAATGGTACTCATGTTGTATAGATTGAGATGAAAATTTTACCTGTAACTATCTATCTCGTTAATTTTCAGATTAAGATTTTTTTTTAAAATTTGACCAATGGATACGGGAATAATACTCATACGTTGTACATAATTCAAGCGGCAACTTCCTCCTCCTCCTCCGCACATAGTGGACTTCGGGTTCATACGTTGTACAGATGGAGATGAAAGTTTTATCTGTAATTTTCTATCTCATTGAAATTTATCTCGTGTTCAGTATAAAATTCTCTTAATTTGACCAACCAAAACGGGATTGGCACTCCCAATGGAATCGAAAGATACCTTTACTTTCTACATAAAGGGATGAAATATTTTCCTGTAACTTTTCATCGTTAGAATTTCTCTAGTTTTCAACGAAAAGTTCTCGGAGAAGATTTTAGATGGTTGTTGGTGACACGATGCTTTAATGTCAATTTTTATCTCATCGTCGGGAGGAAAATAATATCCCTTAAGGAGCTCTTTGGGAAAAGATGGAAATTGCAAGACTCAAGGTCGCGTGCAATGATATTTGGCTGTTTCCGTTTTATCGCCATATGGGTCAACATCTTCAGTTCTCAACTCACCAGCGGTTTTTGGGAACAAAGGAAACAAATTTAATACATTGAGGACACATGTTGCTTTTAGGTCAAGAATGGAGGTTGAGATCAGATAACAAATTTAAGAAGTTATGGCCCTCGAGCAATTTTTTTCAATAAAGCCTCTCGCGAACAAACAATTATTTCTCAAGACTAGGGTAAAGTAAAACAATTAAAGTCATCGACCAATAATATCTAATAATTGAACTCTAGTCGTATAACAATGAATGGATAGCGGAAATTGATGATATGAAATTATTTAGAAAGTCAAAAGAATGATTTCGCTATTAAACAAAAGATCTGAAAAAGAAAGCACAATAAAATCAATGACTCTATATCCTCATCACCCGTAGCTTAAATGCTTTCCAATCCATTACTGAATTTTCTTCATTCCACAATTTTATAAGTGGTTAAGTAATTATTTTAATTACAGTTGTCTTTTTGATGGGGCTACATGCATCTCAAAGTTCATACATGGTACGATGTGAAAGTTAAGAAATTGATCAACCAGCTCAGATATCTACCTCATTATTTGATTGTGGATCAAATTTATGTAACTCGGTAGCAATAGTCCGAATTACTCTAAAACAATAAGTTTCAACTAGTGGACCTCATTTTGGCAAGGTGTGGATATGGAGAGAGGTGTGTCAGCTTAAGGTATCACCCTCATCATTTCACCTTGGTTTAAAGGATCAAATTACAATTTTGACGTTCTCCCTTCATCATTTAATTTTGCCGGCCATCTTTCAATTTTATTAAGTAGACAATAATTACTAGACTCTAATTGAAGACACATAGAAGCAAGACAAAATACTTTATTAATTACTAAAAAATAGATAAGGTCTTACTCTCCCGGATCCATCTTAACTCGTCAATCCTAGATTATGATCTAATAATAAAGTCTTAGCTTACCAAATCACTCGTTCTTATTAAAACACTTCTCACCACCAGCCGATTCTTATCTTAATTATATTTATCAGTCAGTCGTTATTTTCTGTTCCTATATCTTTCTTTTAATTTTATTTCATTTATATATCACTGTCTCTCATTCAATTCAACACACTTCTATTCTCTATCTAATTTACCTTATTTCATTTCATTTTGGTTGGGTAGAAATCGTAATTTTATGCAATTTAAATTATCATGAAGCTCCGGAGGTTAGTGAAGAGAAAATCGCGAATAGACCAGCATCACACAATACGCTGAAGTATGTGACGATAGAGGTTTTTCCCTTCTTTTTCTTATTTTTTGAATTCCAGTGTGACTCAAATGTAACGAAATCCAAGTCAATTTCCATTTCAAGTTCTAGTTCCAAATACTGAGCCTTGTTGTTGAATTCCCTCTGATCCATAATGGAATATTTTATAGCGTGACTTGACGGCCAATATGAAACTAGAATGGAAGAGGAAAAATCAGAATAATTGAAACGACGTTTTGTCGTTTCTTAAATCATGCAATTGATATTTTATACATTTGTTGTATATAAAATTTATATATAAAATTATATATAAAATTATATATAAAATACAGTAACATAAAAATTATATTTGTTATATACTTTTTGTTTATATATGTTTTGTTTTCAATAATATATATATATATATATATATATTCATTACGTTTGGTTATTTATAATCTTAGTTGTAACTTAAACATTATTTGCCTTTTAATTATTTAATCTTATAAATATGTAATTTTAATTTATATATCCTACTGTTACACACTTAAAATGTATTTTTTTTGCTTACAATAGTAATTATGACATAAAAAAGGCTTTTATTTTTCTCTTTTTACAATGTCATAATATAAGTATGTTGTGGGAAAAAATGTTAAGGAATAATGCTCTAGTGGGAGTTAATCCAAACCAAGTCAATTTTACAAACGTAATGTTCTTTATTTTTTCGTATTCCCTTATGAAATGTGGTTGAAAAGTTTTTTTTATATTCGTGAACTTTTTTAAAAGTTTTTAGTAAGAATTTTGGAGTTTTAACTCTTTATTATTAATATTTAACCGTTTTGTTAAAAAAAAAATAATTACAATAAAAACGTTGCGAATGAGAATTTCTAACATGTGAGTTTTCAAGTAACATTTTTTTTTGCTACTGCGTGCAACCACCTCCAATTGTATCGTTAATTAGAAGAGCTTCTTACGCATAGCACTTTTATTATTCAGTGATATATGCTTTTTCGACATACTTTTGCTTTCTATTCTGGTTATGGTATTACTTTCAAAGTATTATGAATTGAAACATTTTAGAATTTTTTTCAGTAATATATATATATATATATATATATATATATATATATATATATGAAACACTTTATATAAATTAAAACTTAAGAATTGTTTATTTTTTTAAGATAAATTATCTGGTCATGTATAAGATATTTCTCTTACTATTTAATTCAATTTTTTTTTAGAAAAAAAGAAAATGTCTTTGAAGAAAATAAAATGTGAAACAAATAAAATGTCCTTGAAAAAGAGCTTTTCAGCGTCAAAATAAAAAAAAAAATTTTTTTTGATTGATGATAAAGATGCTTATAAATTACGTAAAGTATTTCAAAAATATCAAGAAATGTATACCAAGACAAATAACTTTCTGTTCACTTTAAAGATCTAATTTAAAGATGTTATTTAATTCAAGAAATGCTAAAGAAGCATGAACAATTATTTTTAAAAATTTGTATTTGCTTCCAATAGGAGGCTGATAATTTTTCATGCAGTATTGATTGTTACTTAAACCAAAAGCTCTATCACATTAAACTGAAGGCATTAATATGCAGGAAAAAATAATTATTTCATTAGGTATTGGAATAAGATATTAAAATTCGTTCTTTTTTATGTTTTACTGATAATAAAACATTCCAATAGCATGTCTTTTAAAAACCTTGATATGAATTTTTTTAAAAAAATAAGATTAATTAATTAGCAAGAGTCAATTTCCTCCTTTTTTTTTATCTCTTAAGGAATGATATCAATTTAACTTTTACATCATGTACATGAAATAAAGGATCATTACAAATGCTCCATGTTACGTTAGAAACTCCGTCATTCTCAACGACCTCCAAGTCGAACAAATTGAAAATTTTATAACCAAACTTTCTCGCAATATTTTCCTCACAATAGAAAACCATCCAAATCCCTTGATCAGAGCACAAACAATTTTCACAGAAGTTAACCAAAAACAAAACTTCCCATATAAAACTACTAAATGGTCCCAATCACTGAAACCTCCATAATCTTACCTCAACCATTAATGTTAAACCTGAACTGACATAATTCGCTAAAAACAAACAAAATATCTTTTCCCTCCACCTGAGGAGGACGTGGGAATGGTTGCAGTTAAACTGGAAACATTCCCGAGAACTTCCTCTCTGGCTAATTTTAAATTTTTCTTAAAATTCTTAATATTATAGTATTTTTCTTTTTTTTTTTTTATTTCTTACATTCCAATTCTCTAAATTTCTAATTGTTCTTGTTAAATTTTTTTAAAATATACACTGAGCAGAAGCGGCAATCGAGCGCCAACAAGATTGTCATCTAATTTTAGTAGTAGGATTTCGTATAAAGTAATACAAGCAACAAAATCAACAAATTTTAAGAAACTCACTAAGCAAATTGATTTAAATGCGAGTATTTCAATAAGTATCTGTTTCAATAATTCATATTTTCATAAGTATCTGTTTCAATAATTCATATTTTCATAAGTATCTGTAAATACTTATAAAAATATTTCAATAAGTATCTGTTTTTTCAATATTTCAATAAGTTTCTGTTTGTGGCAACAAATGGCGTTGCTAACTCAAGTTCCAGTATTTCCAATGTGCCATGCCATCTGTTAAACTGCGCCAAAACAAATCTGACGTTCATTTGGTAGCCATTGACTGCCAAATTAAGACTTGATCACAGCTGCGTCGAATTTTCGTCATCATTTTATTTCGCGTTGTCACCGTCGATGACCTAAATTCATCGTAAAACACCGAAAACTAAGCAGCCACCAAAATACAGAGTTGCTTTCGGTGAATCTTCGCCAAAGGAAGCGAAGACGATCCCATAGACAGAAAAAGATATGGGACAACTTTTTTCTTTCTTTTTTTTTTTTTTTTTTTTTTTTTTTTTTTTAAGGTTGTAAAGCTCAAGGACCTCTTAGAAAGGGGAAAAAAAAAAAACAATCACTGGACAACATACAGGGAAATGTGTGCCCTTTCCGTTTTCCATTCCTAATACCCATTTCCCATTCGCAATACGGGTACTTTTTGAACCATTCTCGTATGCTTGTAAATAACTGTAACTTCGAATTTATTTTCTTCAACAATCGTAGAAACAAAAGAGCTTCATATAAACAAAAGTTCCACACATAAATAAATTAGCTTTGAGAACAATTAAATATGAATATGCTAATATATTTGACGTGGCATTGTTTCTTTTTTCTCTTTCTACCTTTTTACATCCCAGGGTGACTCGAATATAAACATCGAAATCCAAATCGATTTCCATTTCGAGTTTTAGTTCCAAATACTGAACCCCATTGTTGAATTCCCTCTGGTCCATAATGGAATATTTTATTGCGTGACTTGACGGCCAATTAAAAACTAGAATGGAAGAGGAGAAATCAGAATAATTGAAACGGCGTTTTTCCGTTTCTTAAAGCAGACGATTTTTATTTTATTCGAATTTTTTCGATTTCTTTTTCTCGCTATTTGAATAGAAAACTAAAAGAAAAAGAAATAGTTTTCATAATCGTAAAATGTTATTAAAGAAGCTGAGCTTGTGAAAGTAGAATTATATATTTTTTTCCTCATCGGCCAAACGATTTTTAAATTTATCGAACACTAAAAACACCGTATTTTTTTTTTATTGGTGTAAAGAAGAGAAGCAAGTTCGGGGAGAGAGACCATTAAGGAGGGACATGCGGCTATGATTGATGAGTTTAGCTAGTCATCAATATTTCGGTGGGAAAAAAGAAGTCATATTAGACGATCCGATGGCAGTAATACGTTATCACCTTCCTTTCTTAATAATAGGCATTTATGAGCTGAGCATATATAATTGTACCGCACAGAGATTAATGAAGAAATAGTTTTCCGTATAAAACCATTAAAATTAATCATTATTAGTAATGTTTTTTTACAAATCAATTTGGGATAAATTTTGTTCATGCGATGAATTTATCATGAAAAAATGTTATGTCCTGAAAGCTTAATTTACAAACAGTTATGCGGCAGCTAGTGTCAAATGGTCGTGGTATAGAGCCTCTTGTTCGATTCTTGATTTCTTTAAAGACAGATCGACCACAATAGTCTATGGTAGCTGGGGCTGATGCTCGTTAAATTTGTCGTGGGGCTCAAAATCCTCCCGTTGCCATGGTGTGGAAGTTTAAAGAGGGAATGCCAGCTCAAGTGTCATCTTTGTCACTTGACCTAAGTTCAAAATTACGAGGTGCATCGCCAATAGCCCTCGAGTTGCTTCTCAGTGCTATGTTAGAAGGCAATCACAATTTGAAGACAGATCATATAGAGCAGATGAGAGACGTTACATTAAGTCGGACTAAAAGTTCTCACCTTGGCGAAGTTTGAAATTTTTAGAGAGGATATCAACTCAAATGTCGCCTTCATCTCCTGACCATGGTTCACTGTCGCCAATAGCCCTCGCGTTGTTTTAAGTTTGACGTTGATAATCAATCAATCAGAAGTATAACTAATTATTTGATCAAATTCTATTTGAAAATTTCGTGTTAATTATTAAATTTTAATGCTGCGATGTAAATCATGTAATACGCCATTAAAAATCAACATGTTCTAAACTTCGGTAATTTATATTTAATTTTATTGTTACTTTTCACAATTATATTTTGTAATCATTGATTTAATTTCTTTCGTGATGTGGTAGTAGATTTTAAAGGATAATTTCATTTAATGCGAATATTTTAAGTTAATGAAAGTAATTTTCTAAGCTCTATTGTACTATATAAGTGAATCCTTTTTTTTTTCCCCACAAAATTCAGATTTTTTAGAGTAGAAGTTATTTTAATATTGACTTTAATTTGCTTTTAGAAATTCCTTGTTTACTTTTGAGAAATTATTTACTTCTGAGTTCTTATAGACTAGATTTTTTTTTAACAAGATAAGTTTATTTAACGCTATAAAAGTACAAGCTATGTTTGACGATAAATAATGTTTAATGAAGTGACTACTTACTGTTAAAAACAAAGTATCAAAATAAGTTAAAAGCATTAATTTAAACCAACTATCAGAATAACAATACAAAAAATAGCTTTTAAATTTTTTAACAATCCCGTGAACATGAGCAATAATTCCCTACATATCATTTCAGAATACAGCCCTGGCCCCAAAATTAAAAGATCTAAAACATTTTAATGAATTTGTGATTTCTATTATTTCTTAAAAATTCTAACGTTAAACTCTCATAGAAATAAACAACCGCCTTCTCACCAATTATACTTAATCCAGCATCCAATCAGAATGCAGAACGCAATCTCTCGCAAAAATTTTCCATGTAACGATTCCAACTGAGACATTGGCACGAAAGGCAGGTACTCCATTGGCTGGTCACTAAAGCTTAACCACATCCCCATAGTTATTGCTATTCTTAGTTATAAAACTCTCTCTTCTTACTAATAATTTTAAATTTTCTGGGTAATAACTTTAATCTTTAAGTATTCTAAATGCACTTTTAAATTCACAAAGTTAATTGCCCTTTTCTTACTACCACTATTTTTTTTAAAAAAATAACTTTAAAATAAAATCGCAGTTCTGGATAAGTGAAGCCGAAGTTCAGCTCTATAAGACAACAAGATATGGAGATTAAGAGCCATGAGGCTCAGGGACTCCAAATTAGTTATCCGACGTATTAATTTAAACCAAAATAATATTTTATTTATTGAATATACTTAATGTACATTTTAAAGGCTTGAAAATAAATATTTTACGAATATTTCATATGTTTAAAAAAGTAAACGCTGAACGTGTTCTCAGCTTATGAATGACATCGTGTTCCTTAAAATTTTCTTCATATGATACAGACTGCTACATCAGTCAGTTTTCAGTGATGAAGCATTTAAAAGTAAATACTTTGATTCATTACAATGTTAAAATAGTTGACAAAAGCAGATGGTTTAGGACAGTTCCTGTAATGAAGGCGTTATTATTAGAATTTTGAAAGGCAAGCTCTGGGCTGAAATTCTTTTTAAACAAAATCAAAAAGATTATGTTTATAAGGCTATCTTAAAATAACTTAGAAGGTTCGCGTTTTAAAATATTGCGATCATTATTTATTTTAAAAGAGGTCAAAAGAATCATTTGGTACAGTTAAAAAAAATGATTCAAAGGATAGTGCACCAAATTTAGAATATTAAGATAAATGGAGACGGGCCTGAGTTGGGAGTGCGGCGAAAACGATTCGAGCACGTTCACTCGCTTAACGGCGTTTTTTTTGGTTTAAAATTTAATTACGTCGCACTAGAAGCAACACGAGGGCTATTGGCGACGGACCTCGTAATTTTGAATCTCTGTCAAGTGACAAGGACGACAACTGAGCAGGCACTCCCTCTCCAAATTTCCCCAGCTCGTCAATGGGAGGACTTGGGACCTTGACCTTTGACTTCCATGAAAACAACATCTGCAGCGAGTCTTCGACCATGACCATTAGGTAACCGCGGCCATGAATCATTAGAAGGTGGGACTGATGTTTTAGTTATACCAATTAATCTAGACTTCAATTTTGAGTTTAAAATAGATAAAATAAACTTGTTTACTTTGGAATAAAGCCCGTTTGTTAAACTAAATATTCAGGGATTTTCATCACTTTTCTTTAAAGTAAATGTAACACAGTTGCAAAGAAATTTTCAATAAAGGTAATAACTCTTTAATGAAATACCTTAACTTAAATTGGCATAGTGTTGGATCAGTATATAGTACAAATATTTCTTCTTTAAGCTTTCCTTTTATTTAGGAGTCTTCTTTAAAGTTTTCTTTGCTCGCAGAGTGCTCGAATTTCAATACATTCTCTATTTGTATTTCCACAATAGATTTGTTTTAAAGAGACGAATGCGATAGAAGCTTTTCTTTATTCTCTAAGCCCATTCTCATGCAGAATGACCGAAATCTATTCTTTCTCGAAAGAAGTTTTTAAGACGGAGACAGAGAAATGAACGTCGAAGCCCTTTTAAACACATTTCCTCGCACAGCTTAGAATTTCAAAAGATTTTTCGTAAGTAGAAACACTTTCTTATTGATGTGGGATTTAGGAAACCCATATCATCAATAAAGTTCAATAAAGATTTAAAACTGTTCTCTCTTAAAATGGCAAGTTTCTTTTTTTTCAATAAAATGATAGGATTTTACCGAGGCAATGATGAAATAACAAACGATAGCATGCTTTCAACAAAAATAGGCCTGTATTAAGTCCAGAAGATGTATGTATTGAATAGCATTGCTCACGAAATTCTTCATTTGAAATTTGATAGTTTCGGAATTCCTTTTGAAAGCCTATTGGTTTCAATAGGTATATGCATTTACAAATATTGTATTTATTTCTTGGAATGATAAAATTTAATAAATGAATGATATTTTTTTCTGAATGGTATTAAATAGTTTTTCTTACGTATAACTTGTTACAATAATTTTCCGCTCCGCCTTCTATCGTCTAAGTGAATAAATCATTGGAACGGACATAAGTGCTTCACAATCTTCTTAGTATTCAAGATATTAATAATGAAAACAATTTGAATAAATAAAAAAAAACGGTTAAATGAATGTTTGCAATAAGTCAAACACAATGTAAATAACAATTTGCAATTTTATATTTTAACTCTGCCATATATAATTTTTTTCTTCATGCAACTGCAGCAGAAGGTAAGAGCAAGAAAGATTAACAACAGTTTCAATACCTTGAGTACCCTGAAAATTAAAATTACGTATGTAGTATATAACTCGAAAATATCAATTCTATTTTTTCGTAATTGTATGGGAACGTGGCGTTGCTGCTACCTTCCTTTCCCATAACATCCAATCAGAAGGTGTAGGCTATACAAATAAATAAACAACTACGAAAGACTAAAAACAAGAAGAACTAACAATTTATTTAAAACTTAACGAGAACAACTTTTAACATTTTAACTATGAAAACTCGACCTTCACAGGTCTGCAATCTGCGAAGCAAGTGTGTCTAACAAAGATCGCTTCCTCCTTTTCTTTAAATCGGCTTGCAGTTCCGCAGACAAAAATGACGTCACAAGATGACGTAGGCAGTCGCCACATGACTCCCCCTCCAGTCTCACGAAGGGAGACGAAACCTTACTTTCCTGCCGGATCTTGTTCGATATGCTGGCGGATCTTGTTGGATGGTGGAATCCTGCTCCACTGGCTCATCAGATGTTCCCAAAATGAACGCCGGTTTTAACCGATCCATCGCAATGAGGCGCTCTTGACCCTTGATAAGGACAATGAAATTTTTGGGTAGTCGACGGACCACCTCAAAAGGACCCTCATATTGCATTTGCAATGGCTTTTTGAAAGGAGGCCGGCGGACGAAGACATGGCTACATGTTTCCAAATCTTTGGGAATATAAATTCTCTGAGGACCGTGACGGAGAGGAAGAGCAGGACTTATGGATCTAATCAGCCTCTGTAATTTCGCCACGTAGTCCGGACACCTATTGATGTTTCTCTCCTCATATAATTGTCCCGGGAGGCGAAGACTTGATCCGTAGACCAATTCCGATGTTGAGGCTTTCAGGTCTTCCCTCAAGACCGTCCGGAGACCCAACAGGACAAGAGGAAGCGCATCCAGCCAATCTGTTTTATGGCAAGTCAAGGCTTGTTTTAGGGGACGATGTAGGCGTTCTATCATCCCATTGCACTGTGGAGTATAAGAAGCGGTACGAGTTAAATGGATGCCCAGAAGTTTTGACAAACATGCAAAGAGACCAGATTCGAATTGCCCGCCCCTATCACAAGTCAACCTCTGAGGCGTGCCGAATCGAGAAACCCAGGTTTCTACAAACGCCCTAACCACAGTCTCCGCCTCCATATCTGGCATAGGAGATGCTTCGGGCCACCTAGTAAATCTATCTATCATTGTAAGGCAGTATTTGTAACTGCGCACAAGAGGCAATTTAATTATGTCTAGATGGACGTGTGCAAACCTCTCGTCAGGTACAAGGAATTGCGCTAAAGGGGTCTTGGTGTGTAAGTGTACCTTAGACTGCGGAAGATATATTAGAAGGTTGCGTGTTCATATCACATCCGGGTCACCAGCTTATGGGAACGTGGCGTTGCTGCTACCTTCCTTTCCCATAACATCCAATCAGAAGGTGTAGGCTATACAAATAAATAAACAACTACGAAAGACTAAAAACAAGAAGAACTAACAATTTATTTAAAACTTAACGAGAACAACTTTTAACATTTTAACTATGAAAACTCGACCTTCACAGGTCTGCAACCTGCGAAGCAAGTGTGTCTAACAAAGATCGCTTCCTCCTTTTCTTTAAATCGGCTTGCAGTTCCGCAGACAAAAATGACGTCACAAGATGACGTAGGCAGTCGCCACAATTGTGTAGAGAATGGTAGATTTTTTTTTTCGATTAACTTTCCGATAAGTATCCCGGTTCTTAAAAATAGACTAGGAATTTAATAAATTTTTGATTTTGATAAACTGTAATACATTCTCTCTGATTCAGAGCAATAATTAATGTAAATATCTACTTGAAAAAAAGTAGAAGGCTTTTAAATATGACTATAGGAGTGATAAAGGCGAATTTCGACCGTAATTTATATGATGTCTAAATTTAAATACGATGTGTCCGAATTTTTCAAATCAGCACCAACAGTTATAAAATCAAATAAAAATATCTACTATTCACGATATTGGTTTTACCTCTAAGGAATAATTTAATTTCTCCTACATCTTTCATCTGATTTCCCCTTTCGACTACTTTGAAATAGGATATTACGAGAGATGTGCAGAAAGTAAGATTACTGAGGTGGCAGCATGAGGTTCAAGAATAAAATCTTGGGTATGGAATGCGTGCTCTTATGTCTCAGTCGGTTGAAAACGTTTGCAGTAGTGTCTTGTTGAAAAGAGTGTTGCGTTTCCCAATACCACCAGATCCCAAATGAGGAGCGTAAGCCAGATCCGAACAGAGGAACGCAAGTCAGTTCCTTCTCGCAAAGGGAAACATGCTGTACCTGATTTTTAACGATATAAACAGTGCTTACAGGTATGATGTCATGAACCGTACTAATGCGTACAAAGGGTGTCGTGAATGTAAAATGTGCTGAAAAAAAAATCAAAATTATTATTTTGGAGTGAGAAATCATGGCTTTGCCTTTTAAGAAATTCTCCTCGTTGAATTTTTGGCTCGAAGGGAGCAATTAACACCAAGTGGTACTTAATAATTCTAAAAAGGCTACAGTGGGGGGGATACAAAACAAAAGAAGGGGAGTGTGAACGAAGGAAGTGTGTTTGTTGAATGACAATGCCAGTCCCCACACAGTTAAAGCCCCACAGTAGCTCTCGGACTTGTTCATTAAAGACATCATCAACCACTCCTTTCAAACCTTTCATCTAGCCCCAGCAAGTTTTGATCTTTTCACATCTCTGAAGTCGTTCATGGATGGAGAAAGGGTTTCGAGGTCCAGATTGCCATCTAACGGTGGGCCAAATAGATGGTGGGAGATTTTTTTCATAAAGATATAAGAAAACTTATTCCTTGGCTCAAATTCTTCAAAAATCTATCTCCTTTTCGATCTTTAAGAACTTAAGACAACCCTCGTGTATAGAATAGCTGAAAGGTGAAGTTCCTTTCAGTTCGCAATATATTTGATTTATTCTAATAATTGAGCAAGAGCAAAACTCGCAACATAATAAGGTTGAAGAATAAATATAGTGATTGAATATCAAACTCTAAGTTAAATGTTCAGTTTTCATGTTCTTTCTTTAATTGTTCTCGAAGTAACTTAATTATTCGATATTTGTATGTATTAAGAAAGAATTGGAAAAAATTAAGCATTTGAAGCAACTTTTTAATCTGCTCGTATAATGCTTTATTTCACTTTATGTAATAATGCATTTTCTTTTGTAAATATTAATTTTTTCTTAAAAAAAATAGCCAATGCAATGGTTACACGAAGAATAAAAAATGTTGCTAATCATTCGAATGTAAGTAAGTAAGCAACATATGCGTTGAATTTCGCATTGTATCTTACTAATAAATTTCAATCTGATTTTTAAAAAATAAACGTGAAGGAAGTGAAACGCTTTCTAATTAAATACTCTTAGAATGTGAAACATATAAATATATATTTCATGTTTATTCGTTGTTAAATTTACTTGGTTCCTTTTCGTTAAATAAAGAAAATAAAAATTAAAGCATTTAAGTGATTAATTATTATTGCTATTCAGAAAACAGAAAAAAGGAAGTTTGTCTATCTTATGAGAGATCATGTAATTAGAAATATATAAAAATTATAACAGCTAAAAATTAATAATACGTGTTTGATGTTTGTAATAAAAAGCATGAGAGCTACTTGCTATTTAAAACAATGAAACTTAATTTTTTTACAGAAATATTTGGGATTTTGAATAATTAGTTTCAAGTAATCAATGTAGACATTTCTCTATTCCTTTGGAAATCTCAGAGCTCCTCGATTTTATTACGGATAAGAGAAATTAATGATTTATGATGAAATTTCAAATTGAGAGGTACATATTTTAAACAATACATTGGAAATATATTAAATAATAAATTAATAAAAATACAGGGTGTTTGTAAATTTTTTCTTTAGAATAATAGAGTAACAGTGCCCTTTAAGACGCTCGATATTTACAATAGAATTTAGGGCTGAATTTCTTTTAGAATCTGCAAAATCGTATATTTCCCAATTACACTCAAAAAAATTTAAAATATATGCTTAAAATTGCGTGTAAGCAATTTTAAGTACATAGTTCAGGATGGCAAATGAGACTTGTCCTCCTCGTCTTTATTTGATCAACATCGATTCGACGTCACTTTGAGCATCTAATTTGAATCTTAATTTGAACTAAATGAGTTTGTGAAACTTATGATTTCATTAATTCTCTATAATTATTGTTGAACGCTAAACTTGGACACTTAATTTAAAGCTTTTCTGAAACTTTAAGCTGAATGTGGTTCTAGATTCCATTGTAAGCATTGTTCATCTTGATGGATACTGTTTGGACTTATTTTGTGTTTAATCGATTTGTATTTTTGTGTGTATTCAATGTCTTTAGTTTATAAGTACTTTTGTGGTGTCTTTGGTTTATATGTATGTATTTGATTTATGTAATTAGGTGGTGCTATTCCCACGCCTTCAACCCAGAATTTATCTGTTGCGTATTGGCAACATCTTTGTATTTTATGACGAAGAACTGGGTTTGGCGGGAAACGCCATTAGTGTATTAGTGTTAATGAACGAGCTCGCCGCACAAGCATAGCTGCTGGCAGTCGTTATTATATTTATAGTTTGTGAAAAAGTATTTCATCTTTTTACACACGACTAGATACCTTCAACTCTTCTTAATTTGTTGAAGTAATTTATGAGCTACCATTTATAATCTATATTGTGAATGAGAATAATTACAAAAATTGATCTATGCAAAGTTTTGCAAATAGCACATTTAGCCGCCAAAGATGCCACCTTTTTTTTAAAAAAAATATCTATTAAATCATTCACTTCAATATTAGAATTAAAGCAAACGATAAAATATCGAAGTAAACAATAATATTTTTTCCAGATATTTCAGTCAAAGCGAACGATAAATTATTAAATTGAATATATTTAAAGCTAAATGTAATTATTGCTGACGTAAAATGAAAATAAACAACTCACATGCATATGACACTTAATTTGAAAAGTGGCCAGTGGTACCATTTTATAGTTGACTAAAGTAATAGCCCTTTGTAGTGGTGAAAAATTGGGTTTATTACACAAAAAAAACTTTTTATTGCTAGATAAATTAGAAATATATAACTTTAGAAAGTTTAACAATATTTGTGGCAAGAAAACAAAACTTTCTATAAAAGTTTAATATTAACTTTAGTAAAATATTGCTTTGGAATTTCAAGAAAATATACTCGTACGAAATAAGTATAATATAAGATTTGCCATCTTATTTTAGAATGTAAACGCAAATTTCATAACATATTTGCATGGAATTAGTCCGAACATTTATTTAATTTCAGTTGCTATGTAACAATCATTCTTTTATAATACTAATTTGGAAGATCTGAAAAAATAGTTGACTTACTCTAACTGTGTGTCCTGACGTTCATGTTCATTAGGACAGAAAATCACTGTATAAACTAATCATCACATTTTTGAAGTACGCGCCATAGTTATAGCCAGTTTGTGTGTGTTACAAAAAAGTTTTATATCTATAATCCTTTCAAATATCTTAGCCATAAATAGAATCCCTTAACATAGTTATGTCTAGGACATCATTTGGCTACAGATTTTAATTGTTATTTTTCCTCGAAGAAACTGCAAAGAAGAAAGAGTATTTCACGGGTAATTAATTAAAAGTCAAAGTTTTCAGATTCTGCAAAGTATTTTAAGAATTAATGTTTGCATTGGATATTGTACTGTATTGAAGACTATTAATAAAAAATGACTTGTTTTAAAGACATCACATTTATTTGCGCACATCTTTTCAAGCATAAATTCAAGACACAATTTTACACAAGCACCACTTATTAACGTTCGTCTTTACCTCTTGGAACCAAACTCAATACTAAATTTCATATCCGTTGCCAGTAAATTATCTAAAATCAAAACTATGATCTGGTGTTGCCAAAAAAAATATCTTAATAAAGAATATTGAAAAAGGTATTACTTTAAGTTTAAATCGTCTGCTTTTAAAAGTAGAATAGGTATTGTCTTAAATAAAGTATCACATTAGATTAAATCGTCTGTCTTTAAAAGTCGAACAGACAAATCTTAAAAAAAAGTATCACATTAAATTAGATCGTCTGCCTTTATAAGTTGGACAGATAATATCTTAAAAAAGTATCACAATAGTTTGTTTTTAAAAAATTGAATATGTCACAATATTTGACTCATTAGTAAACGGAATTTTGTATTGTTAAGTTGTCAGCATATATGAGACTATTCCAAAATGGTTTGGAAAGAGGAATGATATCACATAATTATTCATCAGTCATGCTATACGCAGAAATATCTTATGCGTTTATCGATAAGCAATAGTCGCATCCATTTCGCATTAATGGCATTTGTAATCCCTTATTACACGTTCTTAAATTTATCAAGAAAGTGTCAATTGTGAGATAGATAGCAATGTTTCACTAAGCCTTTACTATCCCGATGAAATATACTTCAGACACTTAAAAATAGACGGAGTTCTATTGAAAAGCAATATTTCGGAACATCCTTCCAATTTCTGGATCTCAATTTATTACTTGTAACGACGCCCTTCAGACAATTTTAATTTCTTGAGAAAATATGTACTAATTATTTAACTTATTTAGAGCTACTATGATTATAAGGTGAATCTTAAAATCGAAATTAATTTAATTCGTTCCGTTTGTTTGCCGTTCTCTTTTAACTAATACATATCTATCTTATAATTTAGCATTGTATTGTTTCGAACTTCCTGTTTTTATTTTCGTAAAATTTTCAATAATAATGAATTAAGAGCCGTATTGTGAATTTTTCTGTTATAACTATTTTATACACGAGGTTTCCCATTATTGTAGATTAATCATTGCATTAGATTGTAGCTTATTTCATGTTATTAGTGCGTTCTGGTGGAAATTCAAAAACTTCCATTGAAACTTTTTTTTAAAAAGTGTAGATAATTTATAAGGTGATTCTTAAAATCGAAATTACTGCAATTTAATTTCTGTTTACATACTGTTCAATGCATTAACACATAGTTATATAATTTCACATTGTTCATAGTTTCGAATCGTCTGTTCTTATTTTCATAAGAAGTTTTAATCAGTAATTGAGTTTATTAAAAATACCTTTTGATTACTTTATAAATGAAATGTCCCACTAACAGAAATTAAACTTTAGATTGTAGCTCATTATGTATGAGTAACGGAAGAAACTCAAAGATCTCCATTTAAGCGTTTTTTTAAACGTTTAGCTGAAAAAACTTTCTTATTTGCTTATATTTAACTTTGAATCAGCCCAATAAGCTTTAAACTAGAGGGTTAGAATGTAGCTAATATTAGATGTGTCTGGAAGTAAGAAGAAAATGATTTAATAGTTAAATTTTTCTTCTTTCAGCTGAAGACAACACGATGGATTACATACGCGAGTTTGACATCCGGCTCGAAAAAGAGATGTACTATGCTGGTGAAGTGTTGTCAGGTCACGTCATTCTAGACACAGTGGAGAATTTCAAGTTAAAAGGTAAGAATCTACACTCAGAAATTTAATTGGTTACTCACTTGGCTTTGTATAGTAATATAATCCGCGAATTTTTTTTTTTAAAAAAAACTATCTAAAAAATGACGTAAAAACTTGAAAAAAATTCTTTAAAATAAATGACATAAAAATAACTTTAAATGAATGTGAATTCACGTTCGATTTTCTACTTTAACCATAGGTTCTCTTTTGCATTTAAAAACCATAATATCATACCGAGAATCTTGAAAACGGACCGTTGACAAAACAGCATTAAAAAATTATAACTAGAAGCAACATTTTATAATTAATAACGATTTTCTCGATTAAAGAAACGTATTTTTGAAGTAAAACAGCCAAAAATATTAATAAATATTCAAAGAAAAAACAACAATTGATTAAAAATGATACAATTTCTTAAAACCATAAATTACCTAAAATGACGTAATGAATGTGCATTTATTTTAAAAACACAAGAAAACCAAGATCATGACGTTGTGGGGTGCAAGATATCATGTCTTCAATACAGATTCTCACTTATCAGCGTTTCTTTGTAATTTAGTAGAATTCTGAATAATGACGATATTCTTAAAATAAACGTGAAACAAACCCACAAATTGTACGTGCATCGTCAGGGATTAGGAAAAGCCTACAGAAATTCGAATACCTCCTGCTTCGAATGGTTGGTCGATTTATCTCGTTACGTTTACTAATGAACACAAGCCGAAGCTTAGAAGAGAACAAGGGATCTGGATTCAGCCGAAATCCCAAGGAATTGACTCAATTAGTAACAATGTACAATTCCGTTTATAGCCTATTTATACAAACAATTACATTTAGGCATTCACATTGCTCATATTAGAACAGTGTTGTCATGTAGTTATGTTCAAAATGAGGATATATTTAATAGCCTTCATATACAAAATCTATTCGCTAAAAATATTAATCATGTCCTTCCATGCAATGTAATAATATTTAATTAAAACATTTTTAAAAAAAAAACATTCAAAATTGTCTTCATCATATTTGTTGTATCTTAGTTATTCTATTGGCTAAAAATTTTTGCATTAAATTACGTCTTTAGCACTGTCCCATAAGATAAAACTATATAAGTACTTCTCAGAACTAGTGAGTTTTACGTTGGCTTGTATGTTTTTACTAAAAAATCCGTCAATGAAAACTTTCTGCAAGTCTTTAAAATATTTTCACAACCAATGTGAAGTGATTTACACAAAGATCACGTAACTAATTACTTTACGAATAATATTTTGCAGATGGCCTTAAATTTATTCTCCTTTTTTTTTTTTTTTTTTTAACAAGAGAGAATCCCACATTTCTCAACAGTTTCTAATCCTTTTATATTTCTAATATAGTAACAACTATGTTACCAAAATATCAAACAATTTTAAATCTAACAAGCTCTAAAAATGCTAGCATTACATGTTTGAATGCAACTGCAAAGAATTAATGCAATTGGTTTTGTAAAAAAGTATAAGAAGAAATTAGAAATATACAAAGTTATGTAAAAATATCTAAAAAGGAAATCTACCGCATTAATTTTTTATCCCCTTTTTGTGTAACTTTAAACTCGACAAATACATTAATGAAATTTTACAAACTGAGAAGAAACACTTTAAACAAAATGCACAAAAAATATAACAAAGTTTCTACAATTTTTGAAAAAAAAATTTTGTGTATTTTTTACAGAAAAATGTTAGCAGAAATTTACAAATATATTACTATGTTTTTTGAAACTTTATTATTATAAAAAATTAAACATATAATACATAAAAAATAATGTTTTATATTATTTAGACATAATAATATTAATCGTTAATAAATCAAGTCTTAAAAAAGGCTTGAAATTAGGGTCATATTTGGCATACTATATTGATAAAATCTACAAAGAAGTTTTGCCAGGCTGACAATTCTGTTTTTTTAAAAAGTTTCATAATTGCTTTCAAAGTACTTTTCCACCAGTTTAGACTAGGTTTTAACTAGTTAGCTCTAGCTTACTCAATGTTATGAAAATCATATGCTCCAGTATTCTTTTTATCGGTGGCATCATCGGTGAAGTTATGAACATAAAATTGGTGCATCTTAAATTGCTTAGATCTTGCTTTAGTGCATAATCAATTAATATTTTACGTCTAAAATACATTTTTTTCTGAAGCATGTCAAAATAAGATGTTAAATATGTAGCGAAAAAATACGTTTATTTATTTATTTTTTAAGCAGTTTTTTTATGGATATAGAACAACAAAATCTATTAACCCATAAGCAATACTTAAAAATATAAACAAATCGAAAATTAACTACAAAAGTATACACGTATGAACTAAATTTTTAAAAAAATGTATCACTGTATTTTATTTTAAGTTTGTCTTAATAAATATATTTTTCAAATAAATTAAACAAAACTACCCCAAAGAGTAAAAATTTACTTAAACACATAGACTTCCAGTTTTGATTCCTAACTTCCGGTTTAATCTTTTTGATCTCGCTCGGCGCAAAAACTACTGTAGAGTTGTAAATAATTGGTGTGGAAATAAAAATAAGATATTTTTATAAAGTAGAGAGCTCAAGTATTTAGAATGTTGAATAAAAATTTCGCTATATTTATCGAAATTAGCGTTTTTGGACTAGTTAGATACCTGAAATTTCCAAAGTTAAATTTGGCTTTCGTATGGATTTAAAGCATTTTGTTGAATTTCAAATTTTTTATCTTTAAAGGAAGGAGGTAAGAAAGTGAATTTTCAAGATCTTTTACGTCAACAATTTTAAAATACAAACTAGGCATCATTCTAGATCACAAACATCCTTCTAAATTCAGGCCGTAGTAGCCTGTTAATCATGGTCGCGAACTTGCAACCGGATTTGTTTCGTCTAGTCGTGGATTCGAGTTCTGATGCCATTAAAAACTTACCGTGTATAGGGGCTGATGCACGTTAAAAATCTGTCTAGGCTTCAGGTCTTGCCGTGGATGTGGAGTGGAAGTTACTAGAAGAAGGAACCAGCTCAGATCTCGTCCTCGTCACTTGACAGGTGGAAAATTACTTGGTAAATCGCCAATAGTCCTCATGTTTATTCAGGTGAGACGTTAATAACAATCAATCATTCCTTCCAAATTCATGAAATTTTTCTATTGAAAAAAAAAAGGAAAGAAAAGTTGTCGATACTAATATAAAACATTCAAAGACTTTTAAGCATTCAAACATTCAAAAAAACATTCAAAGACTTTTAAGATATTTAACTAAAATATTTTTTTGTTTTCAAATTGCGAAAATAAATAATGCTGAAGCTTTAATTAGTATTTCAGATTATAAATTTCAAAATATCGAAGTAAAATTTCCTCTCACAATTTCTTCAGTCCATATTTTTAAAATTTGAGTGGCGTTAATATTTTATTTTTGTGTTTTTTCATATTGTTTATGAAATCCTTTTTCAATTAAAAAGAGAATAGCTATATGCAATAGATCAAAAACGAAGATTAGTACTTTTACTAAAACATAAAGATCTTTTGAAGACAAATGCATTTAAAACATTAAAATTCGAAGTGTTACAGAACAAAATTAAAAATATTTGGAAACATTAGTTACAGAATCGAGATAAATAATTCTCAATGTATCGTTTCTAGAAAAAATTGACACTAAGCAAGGGTAGTTTGCTTTTATTAAGATACTTTGTCACTTTTATATTCAGTTTTTGATTATTATTTTTTGAGTAACTACGGCTAGAGGCCTTTCATTGACAACTCAACACTCTGCTCAAAAACATCAATCACAAAACAGAGTGAATAATTTTATTCTAGGTCAACGAATCCTAACTATTAATAAATGCCTTTTTAATATTTTATTTCCGACCATAAATTTATCATATGGATGAACAATTTCATATTTCATCATTGCCCGATAACTATATTTTAAGAAAAAGAAAGAAAAATTCAAAGATTTTTACTTAATGTAATATATTTTATAAAGAAAAGCATTAAGATGAACGTGATTTTTTTGGGTAATATAACTTAGACGAAAAGAAACGGGTTTTTTTTATTGCCACAAGGTATTGTAAAACTTTTCTATTTTAAAAAAGCAGAATATTTTTTTTTTTTTTACGATTTTCGTTCATGCACATTTACGGAATTTGGAAGCAAGGGCATGCTAGTTTAAACAACTTTCTTCTGATAGCCATTTTGATCGTAAATCCGGTTTTTTGAAAAGATATTCTTCTTTCAGATACAAGAAAACTCATTCGTTTCTTCGGTTTCCCGATCGCACAATATTCGTTGCTGTTGAAAAATGTTTTATGGGCATTCGACCGG
This sequence comes from Nephila pilipes, assembly GCA_019974015.1. NCBI lineage: Eukaryota > Metazoa > Arthropoda > Arachnida > Araneae > Nephilidae > Nephila > Nephila pilipes. The sequence goes on along the minus strand of BMAW01085163.1, from coordinate 1,052,627 downwards.
AAAATTCATCAATTCCCTCTCAACCTTGGAATTCTTTACTTTATTTCCTTACTTCACTTTATCAATAGGCCCTTCAGAGTGTCTAGACCCAGCTCCGCTTGAAATTTTATGCTGCACATGAACTTTTTTTTTTTTTGTATTCGAAAGAAATCAATTCAAGTTACGATTTTGAATCTTTTGTGAGCGATGTCGTAATCTTACTATTGACTGTCAAATAGCGAACGTATGAGTCATAAATGGAGAAAAAGAATTCTTAAATTTATAGATTTTTTAATTCTATTTCTTTTTTTTTATAAGTTCTTACTTTTTTGCATTTTGTAATTTGATGGCTTTAATGACATATTGTTTCAAGGATTGCAACGATTGCATTATTAATGTGTTATTGTTCCATTTGTTGCTTGTGGCCTCGGTAGTATAGGGGTCATGACCACGGTTTTCGTCAAATGGGGGGGTTTGAGTCTCGGTGGCACTTGAGAGCCGCCACATAGCGGGACTGGTGCATGTTAAATCCTTCGAGATCCCTAGTCCTCCCTCAAATATGTTGTGTAAGTTTGGAGTCGTCACGTGACTGAGGTTCAAAATTACGAGATCCGTCACCAATAACCTTCGTGTTGCTTCTCAGTGCGACGTTAGCAAGCAATCACAATATGTTTGTTGCTTTAGATTGTTGCTTGATTCTGTCTAATATGAGAATTCATGCTTCAGGAACATGCAACCTCCTGAAATTACTTCTCATCTAGTCAAATTCCTTTAATTATCTTTCCTTTTTTGTGTTCATTTTGTATTTGCCGACCGAATAATGATACTTGATCATTAATTACAACCAAGCATAGGCTCCCGTTACAATGCTACTTACATTTAAATTTACTAAAGTACTCTCTATAAAAGGTGTGTGGAAACTACGAAAGTTCTTTAATTTACATAATTGAATAAGTAAAAAAAATAAGTATTTGGAATATATTCCATCAGTAATAGAGTTCCATGAAACATTATTCTATCACTGAATTAGTTTGTTATTCTTTTTCATCACGCGCAATTTTCATTGCATTTATAAAATATTTGCACACAACTCATATACACAATAACACCAGTAAAAATGAGTTTTTTAAACATGGGTTATCTTTCAAACTTCACGTTTTGCTAATAATAATTTTTTTTTACTTAAAATTTTAAGTAATATTCGCTTGTCTTGAAGATGGGGAGCAATGTTTCGAACATGAGTTGAGACTTCCTTGCAACGCTTCTCTTATAAAGAAAAAGCTTTTAAAGTTTTGACCCAGACATGCAATGTGAGTAGAAGAAAACACATTAATGTGAAAGTTTCCCATTGTCAGTTCTGTCACAGTTTTATTCACGATAATTTCTTCGTGTCACAGTCACCGTTACAGGTCACGATTATTGTTTCGTAGTATCATTGCGTACGTAAAAAAAACGTCATGGAATCCGTTACATAAACAAATCTAATGTTTTCAAAGCTCCAAAACATTTCTAAGATATGAAACTAAAATGCTTGATTTTGCAGGAAATTTATAAAATAATGCTCGATTGAAAGTACATGCAAGCTTTCTACCTCAATTTACTTTAATGCCATCTTATTATATTGCGTAATAATCTAATAAGATTTCCAAGCGTGGTAAGATTCCCCAGAATTAGATTAAAGCCATTCCAGATTACTAAGATTACTGATGGATTAGATTATCCAAACTAGAGGCTAACTCTAGTGGCTTAACTAAATGCCGAACTTGAGCATTAGCCAATAAGATTGATGTCGTAATTACTGTTTGGGCTTCTGCCAATTATCAATATGTAATTTCGGTGTAAAGATACTTGAAATTGAGTTGATTTAATTTACTTTAATAAACGATGCAATAGAGCTGTATAATGAACTATTGGCTTGTACTTTTGAGTCTTTCAAGAGGTGACGACGATTTCCAGATGGTACATCTGTCTAAATTTCTACATCATGTTACACTGGAGCTTTAAGGTAGTACCTTCCCCAAAGTTGGTGAGTAGGTATATGGCCGGAGACTAGAGGGACCCCTCATCGAGGTACTTTATTTTAGTCAACAACACAATATACAAAGGTTATTTGGAAAGTAAGTTTTGAAATGTAAAATTTTTTACTTACTATAGATGACGCTAATTTATCCACACGACCTCAATAACTAGCGAATGCGTCGTAGTAGAAAAGTTCGTTTGGTGAAAGCAGTGGCGTAACTTAGATTTCTGCTACCCAGTGCGAACCCTAAATTTGCCACCCTCTATAAAAATATATATTTAAAAAAAGTAATATCACGAATGCATTGTGGGTCTTAAAATTAAATTACTATAGTACGTTAAAACGAATAAATAATATTCTACGTGAGTAAAACCGCAAAGGTATTGAAGCATTTAAAAGTGAACAAGACAAACATTTACCTTAACACACCTATATATTTAACGAATAGTACAAACGTAGTCCACTTTACAATAACCAACAAATTTAGGTTCCCGGAAATTTTACCAAAGTATAACATAAACAATATCAACGCTGCGCCGCTCTTCTAAATAACAAAAAGTAGAAGAAATTGAATCACTTGGTCACCATCCCGTCTATGAGTTGTTCAAGGACAATAAGGGAATAATTCAAAAATCAAAAGGGACGCACTAATTACATTTGTTGTATTGCAACAGCGGATTGCTGCCGACCTCGCGTCCTTTTCCAAATTCAAAGAGTGAAAGATTTGCTTTTTTATTTTGAATAAAACTTTTAAAACGCTTTCATTTAACTTCACAAAAATGTAAGTATGTTTGTTTAGCTCAAATGTTACAACTGTTTTTCAAATCACTTCCACTTGTCCAATTGCCTTGAAATTCTGTAAGTACTCATGTAGTCCCGATGACAACATAGTTATCTTATCTAATGATCATGGCTTAATGCTGCAGACAGGATTATCCAGCTATTCTACTCTCTGTCACCCGGAGTCTTTCCTCCTGCCTATCCCTTGCGCTACGCCACTGGGTGAAAGGCTAACATGTGTAAATTGCACTCTAAAATGTTTAAGATTGTATGAGGTCTCACTGACAATGAAATTCGTCCTGTGATTCACTTTTTGAGTGGTAGAGATATGCGACGATGCAAAACTCTCTGATAAATCACTGAGATCTATGACGATTCAGTTATGATCATGGAAAGTTGTAGAAAAATGGGTTCTACTGTTCATTTAAAGTAGAACGAGTAGGCATGATAAAGTGAGAAACGCTTTATTTGAAAACTAATGAATCATCTGCTTCATAGCCATGACCTATTCTTGCACTTGAAGTTGAAGGGATAATTAGATACCCAAGCATATACCATACTTCAACTGACTCATATCAGTAGATTGCAAATGATCTAGAAGAATTTAAAATTCTAAAATATCAATATTTATTGTCATTCAATTTAATATTGTGTATAAGATATTACTTGTCCAAATATTATAAATATAAAAACGAAGTTAGTTCAAATATTTACAAAAGCTAATGGATTACAGAGAAGATACAGCTCATACCATGAGGTTATCAAGCTAGTATGAAATACAAGAAAAACAGTCGAGTAACCTCGTAAACATAAATGCAAGCTAGATTCTAGTACCCAAAAAACTGCCACAGGGAACTCTGGTTAATTGCGTATCGAGAACTATGAATCTACTGATGCGAGATGTCTTTGGCAGGTCCCGGCCGTCGATGGGGAAGAGGAGGGGATCTCCAGGAAGAAAATCACGTTGGATATTTAGATGAGGATAGATGGATCATCAAGACAAATATTCCTTGTGCTGTAGTGGTTGGTTCTTCTGATGGCTGTATGGGTGTCAATACCAATACTGCAGCGTGTGCGCAGAATGTTTGGAATTTGCATAATCTGCGCATGTAAAAATTAGTTGTTCTGATGTGCCATCTTAGGGCCAGGTGAGAAGATGCAAAAGGATCGTGTCGCCTCATGGCATGTTTAGAAGGGTGAAAGCGGTCGAAGGAGGGCCGCTGCAAAGTGATTATTGAGAGGCCAGCTTATTGATGACGGTAAAGAAGGGGAAAATGCTTGATAACCATAATGATGACCACCTTCTTTGATGTTGGCGCACAAAACCTTCCATCTCAGTGCAATAAATCCCTTAATGTACTGGGTGATTATGTTAAAAGGTAGCGTAATGCTTGTAAACATCATTACCTCATTTGTCTCCCTCAAGTTTTATACACAGTAATAAAACTTGCTTTCCGAATAACTATAGTATTTTTTAATATAATGCTGTGAAACCGAGGCATTTTATCAAATTATTATACGTAAAGATGTTACTACAAATGCTATTTTGGAAATGAAACATTTGTGTTAAATGTAGCTTAACATAATTATGATAACAAAAAACAGCATAGTGAATGTAATTTTAAAAAATGAAAGGAAAAAAAACATTTATAATCACAATATCACTAAAAAGTCTATTCAACCTAACGTTGCTATTCACAGAAAGAAAATAAAAAACTTAAATGTAAGTATTATAATAAAGTCTTTTGATATGAAGTAAGCAAAAAAAGTTGCATTGATTTTGATTTTTTTGTGAATTTATATTATAACTTATTACCTGTTCTACTCAAGTTTGAATAAATGTATTTTTAATATTTTATATAAAGGAATATAATTTACACACTTTTTTTTTATTTAATGTATCTGTATTTTTCGCTGAGGGTATGAAATATTAAGAACGCTTCTTTTTCAAGGTATTCAAATCGTTATCTAATTTTCTGAAGAAATTTTGGACAGAAATTCCGCTAAGTAAAAGGAAAATCAGAAAAATTTGGCGTTATAATCCAACGAAAATTGTAATACGCATAATTGTTTATTATTTTATAATATATATATATATATATATATATATATATATATATATATATATATATATATATATATATATATATATATATATATATATTAAAAAAAGAGGGGAATATTTGCTGAATCATCATGTGCTATTAAACTCGTTTAATCTATTATATATGTGGATTTATTAATTTTTATAATTGGACCTAATATGCTAAAAGGAAACTGTAAACTTCATACTTTCATTCTAGAATTTTGTACAGTTTTAAAATAATTAATACTTGTTCTCTTACTAAAAATAATTTTTATTAATAAACTTTTGTACTAATAAAACTCGTTCAAATTATTCACAGATATTAGGTTTGCAGTACAAATTACAATTGCTTTCATCAGAACAAAATTTAGATCATTACCCTTGCTTAGTGTTTTCTTATCCATCACTCCTGTGACAGATATTCTTCCTCAATAGAGCTTACATTCTTCTCCGAGATAATTTGGGGACAACCCGGGGAACATTTTAAAAGACTCCTTTTCGTTCTCCATGATACATAACAGTCTCGAGAGCCACAATGAGCCATTCCCGTCGCCATAGCAACTAACGACATCGAATGTAGTTGAACAAAGGATTAATCATATACTCAAACAGAGGAGAGGACTTTTCTCATTGTTTGGAAGAAAACACAAACTCATCAAGAATTATTCTGAATGTGACTTAAGAAGGATCTGTGATTTGAGTGACAAATATTGTTCTGTGAATTCGAGACATGATATGTAGTGATCATAATTTCTCTGAGAGTAATGAGATGATATTTATAATCTGTCTGTTATTAGGCTTAGAAATGCACAAAATAACAAGCAAATCAGTAATAAACATAATAAAATAGCTAATGACTTAAGAATCAAGAATGGAGGTCTTACAAAATTTTTGTATCTGAGAGGTCAAGTATATTTAATATTTGTATTTTTTCAAGTAAAATACAAACACAATGCGAGATGTTTTCTTATTTTAATTGATCCATTTAGTAGAATTTTATTTTATTCGTATTTTACAATTTCTGATGAGATCACGTTTATTTCACGAAGTGGTTTGAACATATATACTAAGAACGGAAGTAAACTACTATTTTCCATTTTTGTATACAATGGTGTTTTTACATGCATTCAAGAAGAGGGATTGAGGTTGTGAATTGCATTTTCTCCTATAGTGAATGTTCCACTAATCATTATTTTAACCGATGCGAATTTCTCTCGAGATGCGTCCAATTTAGACTTGGGTAATGTTCTTACAGTTATCCTTACTTAACTCTTAACAGCTACTTTTCTTTTGCTTCAGTTTCTTTTATTCCATTAATTATTATTCTGTTTACTCCAAAGAGATTATTATATACGAGAATGGTTCAAAAAGTACATGTGTTTAGAAATTGGATGTTGGGAATGAGGTAATCTACTGTATTATTTTTACTGTGTTGATTTTTCTTTCAAAGAAATTCCTGAATTTGACATACATTGCGTCCCAAACAATCGTCGCCAAAATGTTTCCGGATGATTTGACCATCTTTGCTTCATTTGGAGCAGATTCACCGGTAACAATCCATTCTGTTAAAATTGTTATATGGCTTTTAGCTAATAATGATGAATCCTAACCTTTGAATTGGTGTCAAATTTTTGGCAATGTTTAATGACAGCACTTAATGACACCACTAATATGCCTTTGCAACGTCATTTGTCGTTAAAAACAGGTCCTTTTAGAGCCACTTCCGTACTTCTAAGGTTTAGAGAGCATGTAAAGTACTTAATAATATAAAGAAAATTCTTTAGTTCTTTGTCCGTCTGGCGTATAGAACTCAGAAAATATTTTAGGTGGTAAAAAATAAGGCTAAACCTCCAAACAACTCAACCAGTCATTTGAAATTTGTTTTAGTTCATTCTAAATTAAAGACTTGAAAATTAGATATTTTAATTAAATTTGATAAATGTATTATTCAAATCTCCCGAAGAACTTAGAATTTAGGTGGTGTTTAGAATAAAAAGAGTCCACCGCTTTATGTGATCATATAATTTTAGCAACTCTGATTTGTCGCATAAAAATACTGAAATGGAAAAAATTGGTACTAAACAGGTAATCATCCCCGTCATTTAAATATCATTCGAAATCCGAAGTTTGTTACCTGTAACCACGTATAGCTCTAGATCAGTATTGATTCCAACGAAACATATAAATAATTTCAGCTGGTTTTTACAGCTGCAAAATTCATCTCTAAATATGAAAAAAGGTATTACACCTCTCTATCATTAATTTCTTCAGTCATTATTTCTTAGTTAATTATTCACTAAAAAAGAAGGTAAAAGCATTAAATATCCACACTATTCAGTAAAGAGATGTTATATATCAATCCAACGCTTTTATTTATGATTCATTTATATAGAAACTTTTATCTTTTTAATTTATAAATTTTTTCTGCACTTCTGATTTATTATAGACACGCGCTTTCTTTGCTTTACTCAATAATAATAAACTTTTAATACATAACAACTGTTTCTTTTATTCATTTAAACTCTGTCATGTTATCCTGATGATATTATGCAATTTACTGTTAGTATAATTGGTCATCTAGCGAATTTCTTAACTGTTGTCTAAAATTCTAAGACAAGGCTGGTTGATCAATAACAATAATAATTTAATGAGTACTGTATCGCATTACTGTGCTATCTCTACTCGATCGCTTACATACTGAGACTCTCTGTTTAGAGGCTGATCAGCTCAGCTCATAGTCTGGTTTTGATCTGATTGGGTTGTATAAATAACATCTTACTCTTGCCCCTTTACAAAAACGCCCTCAACATGCGGGCTTTAAACACTAGAAATAACACGTATGAATGCTTAGTGTATTTCTTTAAATGCGTTCTTTAAATACTTTTCTGTGTATTTCTTCATATACGTTCACTAAACTTCTAATGTTAATGTAACTTATGTGACTTCTAATGTCACGTTTTTTTGGTTGGAAAGGAGTCACAAATTTAAATAAAAAAAATTAGAAAGTAAATCCAGCTGTATGGGGAGGTATGATACACGTTACAAATGTATATAAAGAAAAAAAAGTGCTGTAAATACTATGATATTTCATGATAAGGCACAATATTTTACAGCAATTATAGGGAAGACTATTTCCTTCAGTTGTAATTAATCGATTATAAAGTATGAAAAAATTTAATTTTAAATGATCAACACAGATAAACAAAACGCACCTAGAGTCCCGATGCTCAAGCGTGTTGTGGATTTGAAAGTGGATTGTGGTTCCTATAGAGATTGCTAATATATTTTTATGATACATATAAGTTTTTTTTCTAAAAAAAAATTATGGAATAACCATGCTCCATACAACTACGGAAGAAATTTTTAAAATATTTATAAGCTTATCTATTTTACTTGTGGTTAAATTATTATTACATAATAAAAAAAATTAATACATTATTCTTATAAGTAAATGTATGCAAATTGCTGTTTCTAAAAGGAATTGTAACTACGTAGAACTTAAAACTCTCTCTTTCATCATAAATATTACTAATATAAACAATCTGTATACAAAAATCAAGAAATTCCACCTGGTTTGAATTAAAACTAGTTTGTAATAAGTTAAGATAATCAGGAGTAGAATGTAAATTCAATAGTTTTATCAAAAATATTCAAATTATCTCTGCAATGATAAAGTAAGAACATATATATATATATATATATATATATATATACAATACATAAATAATTTGATCATTTAAAAAGAATAAAGTTGCCAAAAAAGGTACTCATATTTCTATTCAAAACAATGGCCATGGTAGCCCACTGGTTATAGTCCGTAGCAGATGGCGTGGTTTTCTTCGAGTGGAGGGTTTGAGTTGTGATGCCACTATAGACTTGCCATGTAGCAGGTTAAATCTGGTCGAGGTTCCAAGTCCTCCCGAAGGTGTGATGTTGAAGTTTGGAAAGGATATTGCCAGCTCTTGTATCGTCCTCGTAACTTGACCGAGGTTCAAAATTATGTGGTGCATCACCAATAGCCCTATTGAGTTGCTTCTGAATAGTGACGTTTATAAAAATAATTAGAATCTATTCAATCCCAAATCATTAGCAAACATTTTTTATTATTTTATTGTGTAATATCGCAGTTTTATGTGCTATACTTTATAAGGTAATTTAAATAATTTTTATTATAGCAATGATATACTAAAGTAATAAATTAGAGAATTTTTACATGCCCTTATTGTACTTTAAGTTGCTTTAAATGCAATTTTGTACAGGAATTATAAAAATTTTCTCTGCACACCAGTGTGTGTAATGTTTAAAACTCTTTGCATTAAAGAGAGAAAATACTACGTTATAATGTTCAGTATTTTCAGCTTAAATACCGATTTCTTAGTAAGATATTTTTGAAACCAAAGGCTTTTTATTGAAGTATTATCCTGGCATAAATAACTATTCATCACTGTGAAATCACAACTTAAACGAGAAGGGCAATTTTATGCGATGCTACTTTGACTCAAAGCAACGGTTATTCGATTCATCATTAGTTTTAGTGATCCAAATCGGCATAAAAGATTGATTTCCAATTGATATGTGTCACCTCAATGATTGAGAGATTTGGCCATCGGTTTTCAAGCTGTCAAAATTGGGTTTGTATTTCAAAAATGTATAGCACGTTTATAGTAGTTTTTAAACAGTTTTTTGAGTCTTTTTTTAAAAATGCGTAATGGCAAAGAATTTGATCTAGGGATAGACAGCTTCAAAGGATGGATAAAAATAATGCAGTTTCTCTGAAAAAAAGGTTCCAGTTTGGGCTTTGGACAATGATTTTATGTCGAATCTTATACTTGCACTTTTGGCACCAGATTTATCTCTGAACTCTACCCACAAATATAAATTTTTAAGAATATATCTTCATACCTGTAAAACGTATTTTACTGCTGATGATTTGAAGTTGCAGAAAAAGTAGCTTTGCTACAATTCTTAACAATTGGAAACAATAAGTTATATATCTTATATAGCAATATATTTTATGCTTCATGTATACATCATATTATAATACCTTATGTATGATAATGATGTCTTAACAAAATTAGTCAAACAACGTGAAATGGTTGGGAAAAAAAAAACAAGTAAATATAAAAACTGTTTCGTTCTAACAAAGTAATGATAAAATTTGTCTCAATAATATTACTGTGCTCTAAATATTTTCAAATAAAGTAAATATAACAGTACAAAACAGACTTTGCCTGTTACTCAAGTTAAAAAAGATATTTCACGTCCAAGTACGCTTGATTGTGTTACTACATTTTTCTCATGAAATAAAAAAAAAGCATTACATACAGAGTTATTCTAAAACGTTTATCGGCTTCGATTATTTGTTTAGTTCGTTTCAATATCATTATTGGTCACAAAATAAGTGAAGTCAAATTCTAAGATTTCATAATCAGAAAATCCTAGAATCAATCACAAAGTAAATTGAACTTTTTTTTTTTTTTTTTGCCATTCTGCAGAAGTTATTTTTATACATTTGATTTACAATAAGCTCCTTATTTTGCTTTTATTCCTGAAGCTTTTTGATTCAGGAAATATGGGAGACCAGTCTTTTGAGAAAGTTTTCACAATGAATTTGATAATAAAAGCAGTGATCGCTTTCACATAGAGTATCATTTTTTCCCCTTTTGAGGTTTTTTACAGATAGTGTGAGATGGCTTCCTGATGTCTAACTTTAAATCACTTTTGGACTGAAAATTTTGATGATGTACTTCTCGAAAATTGGTAGGTTTGAAATGAAGCCGATATTTACCAATGAAATACACGCGGTTTCTGAATGTATTATAGTGTGTTCTTACTCAAGGGACACTTAACTCAAATGGCCGACATTCATCGAGGTTCGAGGATACGAAACAAAAGTAAGCGAAAATTACTATAGGAATCTAAGCAGGATAAATGGTGTTGTAAATTACATGTACATATTTGCTCTCATAGAAACTATGAACAAGGAAAAAGAAAGTTTTTTTTTTCCTTACATATTTCTCTTGCTTGGTTTTATTAGTGTTGGTGTTTGGAAACAATCCGCACCAGAATTCGTAGGCCGTTAACAACTGTGCGTGAAGAAAAATAAAAGCTATTTAAGACAACTATAATGGGTTATTTTGTAATCGCCAAGAATAATTTTGAATTTGTTGCAAAATTAGAGGATATGAATTTTAAGTTAAGTTGCGATATTAAATTTTTCCAAAAAAAAAAAGTAACTATGAAATCAAATTGAGAAAAAATATTGAAAC
>BMAW01085163.1:1005332-1036912 GCA_019974015.1 Nephila pilipes | reverse complement strand
CGCCAAGTTTAGTGCTAATTTTTGAAATCGCGCCAAGTGTTTGGGCTAAACTGCATTATTAAAGAAAATATTAGTTAAAACTTGTCGCAAATGTCTAAATATTGCATTGTTAGGCGAGTACGAACGATCCCCAAAATTTCAAAGCTCTAGCTTGATGGGAAGTTGGTTAAATTAACGATCGAAAATTTGATGACACACACACACACACACACCAAGTGAAATTCAGAAAAACGTTTTAAAAAAAAGCTAAAAGATTGAACACATCAGATTTAACAGAAGGTGAAAAAAAAATGGTCGCAAAGAACAAATAAGAATAAACTTAAAAGGTAAGAAAAGAAGTAGGAGCACTGATCTGTGGTTGGAAAAGAACATCCGTCTTGAGTGTTATTACTCTCATAGCAGCAAAAGAAATAAGTCTCTAGCAGAGCTCTGATTCTCTCTTTCAGGTGAGCAGTTTGCTCTTTCGGTCCTCATTCCTACGTGTAATAAAATTAAAACTAAGATAAAATCAAGAAATCAAATTAATTTTTTTTTTGCAAATAACGATTCTATACTTTAAAAAAAGTAGCAATTACTTTGCTGTATTTCAGATTTTGAATTTCTAACAAAATGGCAAATAAAATAAATAAATAAAAGAAAAAATACCCCATGAAAAATTTTTTTTTTTATTCAATACAGTCGCTTTGTAGAAAAAAAATTATTAAGAAATACCGTATGATCAATTAATGTAATTTAAAGTGAAAAATCCGTTATAATGACATTTAAGGTAATTATCTTTTATTTAACTTAAGTTGTTGATTTTTCTAATGTGTAATAATTTTCTGACAGAGAATGTAATAAAAAATTAACATAAAATTTTGTTTTACGTTAATATTTCTCTTTAGAATCTTTTAAAGATTTATAGAAATTTTTTTTAATATAATAATGTGGGGTGAGCGTTGATAAATTTTACACAAAAAACACCCACTCATTCCATATTTTTAATGCTGTTTATCTAGTCCAGAGGGTCAGAATTTCAACATTTTAAGATAACAGAATCTATGTTCTGATTATCAGAGCTTAGCTTTTTTCAGTAACTTTTCTAAAATAACCAACTTTTGCGACTTAGTCAATTCTGTTTAAATCATGTAAGCTGTCACCGTTTTGAAATTATTATTGATTTGATTTTTTTCTAATAAATCTAAAATTTATAAAATTCATAATTTAAATAATTCATGTTTTATTTTATTACAAAATAATTTTACTTTAATTTTTTACTGAAAAAGAACACGAAATTACCTTTATGTAATAATTTCTAATAAGTTATTTTTGTATACATATTCATTTTTTTTTTGTTCGGTACATCTAAAAAATTTTATAAATCATTCAAAAATGTAAGATAAATTCATGACAGAAATTAACATTATTGTTTTCTTGCCGGAGCATCAAAATTCGGTGGATGAATGGTGTAAAAATGTACAGCTACACAGCCGTCTGTTCACATAAGTTCACCATGCTTTCATCCAAATTGTAAGGGTTTCGGAGTTACAAGGTTTTCGTTCCCATGGAGGGAAGGACCTTGGAGTGCCTGCGGCGAATCGAACCTTGAACCAAGAAAAGTTGATCGGTCGCTTTTTTTGCTGCACCTTTTCCAACTTATCTAAAGCAGGTGCCCCTCTTGGGCAAGTTATTTAAGCATTTTAACTTCTGGCGTTGTTGTTGAAGAGAGTCGCTGCATACACTCCCTCCAGTTTCATCGTGATGATACGAAGAGAAACTTTCTAACTGATATTTGTAGAGAAGGTTGTTCTTCCAGCCATTCCTGAGATTGATTACATCCCCAAACTGTTGAATTGAGTTTTGCATCATTAGATGTCATTGGCTGTCTCTAATTGAGTGGCGGGTCTCGTTGACAAGTGCGCCATCGCCGAAATATCCCTTATTGTGATTTATATGCGGTTGTCTTAGACACACAGAGGCAAGTATTTTTATATCGGGGGCATATGCAACCAGTAATTCTAAGCTGTTCTACTCTCTAGTGTTAAGGTATTGGGTCACTACTTCGGCTGCCGATATTTTTGACCTCGTGGAGGGGGAAAGAGTCAGTTTACCTTGGGAGTGCAGGCGGCGTTTCAAACCCTGGACCAATGTGCCCAATAAAAAAAATGGCTGGTAACCTTTTTTGATGCCCCTTTACCAACCAGACCAAAAGAGACGTCTCTCCCGGGCTAATTATTAAGGCATTTTAACTTCTGGCATTGTTATTGAAGAAAGCCATTGCAAGATAAAATTTGATTTCACCATGACATTTGGTCAGAAATATATAACTTTCTAGTACTTGTTACCACCCTTTCTACATTGAATCTGAAACACCAATTTGAACCTCGACCTTCCTAAACCTCAATACTCAGGACCAAGTTACATGGTCACGAAACTTCATAGTTCAGCGTAACCTTTTGATTCCAAGTGGCAAGGAAGGCTTCTTGCTTATTTTACTGAGAAGATATTAAATATTGTTTATCTCTTTTACTGCTGGAATGCTGTTTCAATTAGCTATGTTTTAATGACAAATGGAAGTTCTTTTATCGTAGCATTTCGGATCTGAATGAGGTGGTTTTCGAACGATTTGGTTCCGGAGAAGAAGTAACAGGTACTTTTGCACTTCTAAATCGTCGGAAAATAGTTTGGTGTATTTGCATGAAAACGTTAGGTAGTTCTTCGTAGGGGATCTTGAAATGTTGTACAGTCATAAAAAAGAAAAGATTGAGAGGAACATTTAAACAATGTATTTTTTTTACAATTGTCATTATTCTGGTCAAAAACAGTATCATTGCTAATAGTTCAAAATTTGCTATATTATAACGACGAAAGATAAATTAATTAATTTAATCAACACAAATTTTTTAATTCTTAAAAAGTTGTTTCACCTTTTAGAATGATGTTTTTTGCAGAATTAAATAGAGTTTTCTAAATAATTTATTTTTAAAATTTCATGCAAATAGGACACAAGTGCCTGAGATATCCATGTAATACTTTTAAAGGATTACATATTAGATTACCATTTACAATTAATCTACAAATCATTTAACATTCGTGTGTTTCAGTCAATATTTCTTATAATGAGCCTTCTAAGCAGTTTCTACTTTAATACGTTGATTAGTTCATTTTTTTTATTTGTAATACTATGTAGTCATCAATAGATGTAGCTTCTTGTGACTTCACGGAAAGATATTATGTAAATTGAAAGATTGTGAGAAGGAAAAAAAAAGTATTCAAATAAAAAAATAAAAAGTTTTCTATGCAAAGTTTTGAAAAGATCAGATTTAACCACCCCAGTGCTTTTTTTATTGTTATTATTAAATTACTCAATCAAATATAAGAATTAAAGTAGACGATGAAATATCGAGAAATAGACAATAGTAAAATTTTCCGATATTAAAGTTAAAGGAAACGATAAATTACTAAATTAAATATATTTAAACTAAATGTAATTAAAATTAAAGCAAACCATAAATTATTAAATTGAATATTATATCAGCTACATATAATTAAAATTAAAGCTAACGGTAAATTATTAAATTAAATATATTTAAGCTAAATGTTATTAAAATTGAAACAAACGATAAGAAATTAAAAAGTGATCAGGTACGCCAAAAATGATCTACCTAAAACAATAGCCCTTAGGGTGGCTAATAACATCTATGACGTAGGACAGATCCAAACTTTTGTTTAAAACTGGAAATAGAGGAAAATAAAGCTGCTTTTTTTTCTTCTCCAAATTAGACTGAGTTATTTTGTTTTGTATAATCAAGAAATTATTAGATTATAGAGCTTTTTCATTTCGTAAAAGAATAGGGAACAAATATACAGTAAAAGTAGTTATTTCAAATAATTATTGTTAGCTTGTAAGTGTAACGGAAGGTTCATAAAATTTTCCCGTTTTCGAATATCACGTGCTAAGTGGATCGATAGTTAAAACTAAACACTAGTACACAACCACTTAACTTTACGGTATACTAGTTATGAATTCAATATTTACAGAACGTTAGAGATACTCGGATTAAATTCAACCAATTCTGAATTTAGAGCTTTTAAGACAAAGAAAATCTGAATACTAAAATTTTGGTATGTCAAGCTCATTTTTTTCGCAATATTACTTATAAAACATATATTTACTATAACAGTGATTATTTTTCGTAAGTCTTCTACTTCTAGAATTATAAAATAATTATCTATTTATTGCGTAAAAATCCTTCGAATGTCTTGCATAGAAATTTTAAATATTTAGTTGTGTTAGAGGCACACTCATTTGCCATTAGGAAGTAAATTCTTATACCCCTGTAATTCAGAAATTGCTATGCAGAATTTTATGAAATTCAAAATTTAGGCTTATTACGTGATGAAAATCCAATGCATGAATGGAAAAAAACGGCATTTGTTAGGAGAAAATATTTTTAAGAGTTAAGTAACAGCATCTTATTTTAGCTTAATTAACTAATTCATTACTATCATGGATTAGTTAATTAAAGTAACTTAGCTTTAAGCTCCATTTCATCAATTAATAGCATCATCTTTGTTCAACTAAAATAAAAGAATTCTAACAATTAAGGAATATATATTTTTCGACGATTTGTTTTCATAACGTAAATAGAACTTTAGGATTATAGCCTTTGTTGTTCTATATCCAACAAAAATCAATCAATCAAATAGAACTTTTCCTCTTTTAACGTCATCCTGAATAAGCTTCGAAATCTAATTTGGTAGACAAGAATGTGTATCATCATTACTGCTTCTAATTATTTTTGTTTACGGGATCTAAATAAATAAAATAAATAAAAATGCCATGAAGAAATAATATTATTTACAGGACCTAAATAAATAATACTATTTCTTGATGGCATTTTAGACGGTGTCGTTTTCAATTAATTTCTTTGATCTATCACTAGTAATCAGTCATCTGTATTTTATCTAGAAACAGAAGATAGAAATATAGAGATAATTGTTTCCAGACTTTTCAAACTGTCTTAATCATTCCGAAAGATTATTGTAAGTCCGACTTGTTCATTCTGTTTTGAAATATCAGTTTTTTAGAGTTTGTTTATTGAATGTTTTCAGGGTGTCTACTTCAGTCTAACACAAAGTCTAACCTCCTCCAACGTGCCTCTTAATTTAAATCATAGTCAAATGACGAGGTCAACACCTGAGCTGGTATCCAACATTCCACATTCACACCGCGCCAATGAGAGGAGCGCGCCACGAGCAACAGCCTTCTACAGATAAGGTCTTTAATGAAAGCAATCTTAGAACACGCAGCTCGACTACCGAGACCACTCGGCTACTGCAGTCACTTGTGAAAGCTTTAGCGGTAGAAATATCTAGTTGGTAAAATACTTAGACGACATAGTTCACCTTCAATCTTATAGAATTTCGCTTCGTTTATAGCATAATTTTTACAAGTAACTCTGAAAAGGTTACCATTACGGCTCAGTAGTTGTCTCTCATATTAATGGTAGAAAGACGGCAATCCATCTATATCTCAATAGCAAATGAGAGATAATTTTGAGCTTTTCAAGGTGGATCAAAACCTGGAATATCCTTTGATGAGACTATAAATTGTTGTTTTCAACATTTGATCATATTCATCCAATTGAAATTTGCTTTGAAAGTAAAATCTTAAAAAAAGTTATTGAGATAAAAACGTTCTATCAAAATTTCAGCATCTTTAGCCTTAGGATAATGTCATATATTAATTTACTTTCAAACAGGAGTTCAGTAATTGATGGATTGTTTTTTAACGTCGCATTTAGAAGCAAACGAGGGCTATTGGAGATGGATCTAGTAATTTTAAAAGTCACTCTTAGAAACCTCGCAAGAGCTATTGGTGATGGATTTCTTATTTTAAACGCTGAGGACGACACTTAAATTCATCTCTCCCTTTCCACACTTCCACACTATGCCAATGGAATAACTTGGGCTTCGACAGATTTAACGTGATTCAACCCCTCTGCACGACAAGTCATCAGTGATATCAGGGCTGGAAACTACGTTGGTTGCAAACTCGCGACCATGACCACTCGGCTACTATAGCCACAACAGACATGCAAAGGGCCATGGAAAGTAAAATCCAATCATAGTAAATGATCCACTTTTGTCGCGTGTTTCTAAAAAGATACTTTGAAAGTCCAGATTCCTAATTGACACATTCACATCAAAGGCAAAAACAGCTATAGAATTTCTAGGGTGCTTAAGGTATAGAAAAGTTTTACATTACTAACCTATTGTTTCATAGTAAAACTCAAAGCTAAGCATAAATGTTGAAATTTAGAAAGGAATTTAGTTTAAACGGACCAGGGTAAAAATACTACCATGGAAGAACAACAGTCGACATGTAACCGTCATAAATTTCTTATTGTTTGCTTGTTAAAGTCACACTCAGAAGCAACTACACGCGTGAGCTACAGGCAACGGAACTCATAATTCTGAACCTTTGAAAAGTTCTAAAATAAGTCTGGGGGAGCAAAAAGACCTGAATTTAAAAAATTAATAAATAAGAAAGGACAACTAAAAATGCTATTAAATTTTATTGACGATATCCGCTCTGTTTAAATACATATAATCAATTTAGGATGGACAATATGATTATTTGATAAAGTATAAGGCCATACGCTTTGAATGGTCGGAAAATCTATTGAAAACATCGAAATATTTGCTGTTTCTTATAATTTTATAACTTGTATTGCAAATGGGAGACTATTTTTAGTGCTCCAGAAAGGTTTCTATTAACAACCTCATTAAATAAGACAATTCTAGAATTATTAAACTTATATAATTGTTTTCGAAAATTTCGAGGCTGTCTGGATTCCAACGATCTTTCTCTTAATTAATTATTGATTCTCAGATATCGAATCAAGGTGATCTCAATGATTTTTTTACGCAATATATTTATGGGAGGACCCCAAAAATCCATGAAAAGCCTTTCTACCAAAGTACGGAAAAGCTTTTTAATGGCTCTGTTTTTTTATTTTCACCGATGTCTTACATTATCCAATCATTGCTAAAAGGAATAAGTACACACCATTTAAATGAATCAGCGAATTTTATCTTATTTAGGATTACGGAGGGATTAAATCTAATCGACGATCCCGCAACTGAAACATCGGGAGAAACGAATTAACGAAACATTCCACAGATTTCGTTCCGCAGTCGAACATTTCCGATAATTACTTTTTGAACTTTTGACGGACTCGGCCGTCCGAAAGAGTAATTACAGAAATCGAAGGCAGTTTCAGGCTTGAATAACTGCTTCCGGATCCATGGATCGACTTCCCCCAATGCCGTTTGATGCTTTCTTCCAGGAAGGGGAATGGGACGAAATTAACGTGGGAGCTCAGATTAGAAGGTCTAAGTTTGAGAACTCAATCTCAGTTTAATCCTTTATTTAGAGTCTGAAAGGTTTTCTTATTATAATTGTT
The DNA here is from genome assembly GCA_019974015.1 of Nephila pilipes. Taxonomy (NCBI): domain Eukaryota; kingdom Metazoa; phylum Arthropoda; class Arachnida; order Araneae; family Nephilidae; genus Nephila; species Nephila pilipes. The sequence goes on along the minus strand of BMAW01085163.1, from coordinate 1,029,461 downwards.
ATCTCTACTGTATGCAAATGCTCTCTTAAAAAAGTGTTTATTTCATAGAGAAGTACTACAAGATTACATCCGAATAGATGATGGCTTAGTCTTACTTAGTTTGATTTTCGTACAATTAATGTTGCATTTGAATGGTACAATCAGCTGTTGGCTGCGGGCCTCATATTTACATCCGAATAGATGATGGCTTAGTCTTACTTAGTTTGATTTTTGTACAATTAATGTTGCATTTGAATGGTACAATCAGCTGTTGGCTGTGGGCCTCATATTTCCGTGCCATAGTCAAGTGACTAGAAAAGAGAAATACTTGATGTATAAGATAACCCTTCGCTTAACAATGTTACCTTTCACTTAAAACTGGATTGCAATGACGTCACTGGAGCTGACGTCATTTCGTGTGGTACCTAAGGATGTCCTCTTTTCTTTATATTTTCCAAAGTTATAAAATATGGAATTTTTACTAAATTTTCTGCGAAAATTGAAGTATTAATATCATAAATTTATTTGAAAATAATAAATATATATTCGTGAAAACTGAAGTTATTAAGATCAAACACCACTGAGAGAATATTTCAAAAATCGAAAACGCTATAAAACTTACTTCAAATCGAAGGTGTGTTGTGTGTATTTTGGGGATCGGGATGCCCTTCCTGTGACAGCAGCATAACTTCCAAGAATTCTCTTTTCTTCACTAAGTGAAAGATGAGCGCTGATGTTTTTAGAAATTATATTTCGCTACTGAATTGAAGAAGTAATTCATAAAATTATATTCTAGAAAACTATGTAGTGTGAAGTACAATTCATTATATGATAATATTTTTCTATTTTTATATAATACTTTTTCTTGTATTTATTAATTTAATCGCAATCTAGAATACCAAATAACTATTTGAGTGTTTTTAGCCTTCCTGTGACAGCGGCGACATTGATTGATCTCTGTGATGCCATTTTTTTCCATTTCTGTTTTTTACATGTCACACAGAGAAAAAAGAAATATTCGAAAATGAATACCCAGACGTATTCATTTTGAAATTAGTACGTTTGTATCAGATTTGAACGTATGTCTTTATTGAATGTAAGACAGTACATGAATTAAAAAAAAATGGGAAATCAACACTATCAAAAAATTATTATAGATGTTGAGGACTACAAAAGTTCATTTAAAATACTGGCTAGGTATTTTATAAATTAGGGGTCAAAAACAAATATAGTTCGTTTAAATATTTCGAACTATATTTCGTATTTACCACGCTACACGCGGGAGAACACATGAATATTAAAATGAGTACTACGATTCTGTGTTCCTTTAAAATTCTTATAATTTTTAAATCAAAATTCCATTAATTTTAAAGTAGCAAAATGTTTTTATATTATTTCTTTAAAATTAAAATTAATTCATGGGCAAGTAATTGGCCGTTGAAACTCATTTTTACTGATTTCTAGATTAAAATCCTGTGCTCCGCTAACCATCCAACCTATTCAGTGTTCAATATTTCAACGTGGTCGATAGAGATTTTGTAGAAAATAAGTTAAAAGAGTGGAAGTTTGAAGAATATTTCGAAAGCAAGTGCTTTATTTTTAATATTACATAAGTTTAATAAGTTGGGATAAAACTCTATATATGATTTACGATCAATTTAATGATATGGTGAATATGATAAACGTTTACCTTATTTTGGTGGATGATTTTAAAAATAAGTATTATAAGCTTAATGTAATTCACTTAGAAAACTAATAAGTCATACTATTTGATTCACTCAGGTCAAAAATGAGCCTGATTTCCACTTATTTATATATAAATATAAAATGTAGTGTTCTTCCATTTGAAATAATTTTAGTTTTATTGTTATATTCAATTTTAAAATGTCTTGCATGTCTTGAAATGGGCAAGTTTACAAAATAAATATTTTTGGAGGAAATTCATTTTCTAAGAGAGTAAATTCTTGTAAATTTTAAAATACTTTTTTTAGATCAGAATTTACTGAACAGAAATTACAAAATGAGCAAAATAATTTTGTAAAATGAAACACGATAATCAATTTCAAGACTTTTTATTATTCGATATTCCAAAATTTCTCTGCAATATCAGACATTTTATATATAAAAATTAAATGTACTTAAAAACTAATTAATAATGGATATTTTGTCTTAATTATGAACTGATCCACATTGTTTAAATTAGATTTGTTTTATTGTATAATTTTTAATGCAGAAAAGCAATGCTTTCATATGACCATAGGGTGTTGCTATAATTGAAAACACATGTGCAAACACTAAAAACACCAAAACATAATGGCAGCGGCTAGTACAGTAGAACATAATACAGATCATAACAAAATTAAAAAGTTGAAGTATATTTTGACTCATGTCTAACTACTGAAATGACATAAATTAAAATTTTGATTTTAAAGGTGACTAACCAACAACACCGTAATTACTCCATGAAATTTATTTTTGCTTCAAAAGAAGTTATTTGTAGAAAAATATTAAAGATAGTATTTTAAAATTTGGAATAATTTTAATTTTTTTTTATCTTCCATTTTAAGATGGTTTGCATGTCTAGAAAAAGGCAAGTTTACAAAATAAATATTTTTGTTGGCAATTAATCTTACTAAGAAAGAAAATTCTTGTAAATTTTAAAATGCTTTTTTTAGATTAGAATTATCTGAACAGCAATTACAAAATGAACAAAATCATTTTGTTAAATGAAACACGATAATCAATTTCAAGACATTTTATTATTCGATATTCCAAAATTTCTCTACAATATCAGGCATTTTATATATAAAAATTAAATGTACTTAAAAAATAATGAATAATGGATGTTTTGTCTTAATTATGAACTGATACACATAGTTTAAATAAGATTTGTCTTATTATATAATTTTTTAATGCAGAAAAGCTGTGCTTTCATATGACCATGCTGCTTTGCCTTAATTGAAAACACTTGTGATATTTCTAAAAAAAATCTTGTTAAATTGATATTTTTTAATCATCATATAGAGAAGCTCCAAGTAAATTTTAATTCACTAACATATTGTTCTACTATTTTATAATACACATTAATGTCAGCATAGTGTTTTGTTGGAAAGCAGGTGAGTTGTTCATGGGTGCAAAATTGTATGAAATATGCTGACAAACAGGATGAAGCACCATAACTTTTTTTTTTTTTAAAAAACTAAGTAGTAAATAATAATAGAATAAGTAATTCTTTATTCAATCATAGATTGTGCATTTTTTTTCCATGTGGACAGAGATTTTGATCTTGTTTTCATTACAGCTATATTAGCTGGAAAAATATACTTATTATATTTTTTATATAATACATCTTTTTTTAATGGATGAAGTCATTGATGGAAAAAGTTTAGTCTTATTAGATAATGAGACGTTGGTATCTCCAAATCTTAAAACTAACCCTTGATTCAAATTTTAAAAAAATATCTCAATTATTTTATTCAAACTACTAATTTTTCTTCTGAGCCTATCTCCGAGTCTACTGCCCCTCTTTGTAATACTGATGTAACTTTTTCTACTTCTATTGCTGTTCCTACTGAATCTATTGACCCCCTTACTATTCTCCTCCATTCTCTCTGTAATATTTCCGATTCTGATGTTTCCAGAGTTAATACAAATAGTTCCAATAACCAATGTAACATTGTACATGATCTTTCTTTAAATGATTCTGAATCACTTTTTTCATCTACTCCTATCTCACTATCCTCTCCTTTATCAACATCTGGCCTGAAAAAAATTAACATTAGGGAGATAATAAAATTAAAGCTCCCAGATATTTTTGCTGAGTTAGAAGAGGTGTGTGATTCGTCCAACATCAATATTCTGCAAAAATATCGTATTAATTGACTGTTGGTAAAAACACAAGCAGAAAATTACGGCTGTATGTCTAACATCAAATAACTTAGCAAGAGAGATTATGAATATATTTCCAGTTTTAAAGGGATCGGACGGTAAAGGCTTTGTAAGTAATTTCTTATGAAGTTATTATATTTCCTTTAAAAAATGTTTTCATGTCTTGGAGGTGAGGAATGAAACGTATAGGGTAGCAGCTACAAGCTGAATGAAATTCAATGATATCTATGTCTTTCAGTGACTGGTCAAGTTTTCAGCGTTTTGTTACATTCAGAATGTTTTCTTTTTAACTTTTGTTGCTAAAACTTTGTAATTCTAAATTGTTTCCATTTAGACTTTTGTCATTAAAAATACACTCTTTCAAGTTATTGATATCATTCACTGTTTCGCTATATTTAAATAATTTTTGTTTAGCTAGTGCTCAACCAACTAGCACGTATTTTGTTCAGCTGTTAAGCATTTAACCTAATATCTATGTGTAAAAGTTCAATTCTCAGTTTCATATTAAGACATAGTAAATTCTGAGTTAGTTTTGTTCTAAAATTACTGAAGATAGCACTATCTAGTGTATTCAGTTGACTTGGGAGTATTCGGAACTACTTGTAATCTTCAACGATAGTTCATAAGATCTGTTTAAGCAATGCGCATGAAATTAAGTTAATTTTGATTGAAATAAAACAGTTTAGGTAATATGTAAATAAGCATTTTTTAGCGCTAGAGACTCTGCTTTGTGTGGTCTCCAAGATGGATTTTTTTATTTTTCTAATCCAACTTTTACAGCCATAGATACAATAACCATTGAGCTGTATATAAATGCTGCTGAATTAGTATATCCGCTGGGTTCATATATTGGTATACATAAGTTAGGAATTGTTTATTTCACATTTTAGGTCTACCCGTGTCACTGCAGTCATCTTTAGGTTCTATTTTTAGCAAATGTTCATTATTCCATAGATATTGAAAAATACGGGTATAAGGCAATTTTTCGATCCACTTATTCAAGACTTGAAACAAATTTAAACCAAGGTATTCGATTTTAAGGAAATGCATATAAAATTGCTATTTGGCAAATATTAAGCGATAATTTAGGGTTAAATAAGTTATTTGGATTTTTTGAGCTTCTTTCTGCTAATTTTTGTTGTACGGTTTGCCTTGTTTATAAAATAAAATGCAGAAAATGATCAAAGAGTATAACAATTTATGTTATATATATATATATATATATATATATATATATATATATATAGGTATTGGAGTAAGAGATACGAAAACAAACACTATCCCTCCAAAAAAATGTGCTTCATCAAGTGAGAGTTTTTTAAATATTGCTAAAACTGTACTCTTCGCCACGAATTAAAAATGGCACATGAATTTAGTCAAAAAACACTTTAAAATTACTTGTATAACAAATGTTTTGGGATCTAAGTATGTTCAAGTTTGTAATTCTAAGCAGCAGGAACATCTATTTAGAATAGATAATTGTAACACACCAAGCAGAAATTCTTATTTGTAAAAGTTTATGCTATAATGGTACAATATATTCTAAAAATATGGCTGTATCAACTGATTGCGTAGATGACTTGCCTCTGTTTGGTAAAATTAAAGAATTGTTTCCGCATAATACTGATGTATATATAACACATTATTTATATGAAACAGCACTGTTTGAAAAGCATTTTCACTCTTATTTAGTAACTTCACGAGATGTTGTTGATTTGAAAGAAGTAAAAAATCTAGTTAATTATTCACCTTTATATATTAGAACTTCTTATATTTTAAATGATACCTCACTACACATTACATTAAACGTAAGCTATGTTGTATAAATGGGGATGGAGTTGGACTATGGATAGCAGTGTTTATAAGTGATTTTTAAAACAACATTCTTTCATCTGTAGGAGTTAAAAATTATACTTTTTTTTTAATATTCTTGTTTTAACATTATGAATGTTTTATTTTTTAAGTGTCTGATATGAATGTGTATGTTATTCAAAATAAAGTTTTCAAAAACATAATTTGTTTTTATTTTTTCTGTGTACAATGAATCATTAATTTTTAGCTTTGTTATGATGTTAATTCAAAGCGAAATGTGTGTTAGAGAGGAAAAAAAAGAGTGTTAAAATGCTGTGCACTAAGTTTTTACTGTGGAAAATCTAATATTCATCATAATGTTTCCAAGATATTTGTTTATTATTAAAAGGCTGAACTTTAAATAAAATTCAATTTTCTGCATATATAGAATTTTAACAAAACTATATATATTTCTTCTAGAAACATAAATATAATTCTTAAAGAACTGAATTGCCTCTGGAATCAATAGCTCATATTTCTTACACAATTGTTTTGAAAAGAATTTAACTCTTGAATCGAATCTGTTTTCGTTAATTAAAGATTTATTAAACACTCTAATCGATTTAAATTTGAGGTATAAGCTCAAAGTACCAATTTGTAATCACATAACAGTTGCATTTTTGTTTCTACTAGTTTTGTTACACACTGTAAATGCAAGAATTTTGATTCGAAGTTTTGTGGTAAAAACTTCTTAAGGGGAAGGTTAACTACTATGTAAAATAAAGAAATGAAACTTGCAAATAAAAGAGCGCTTATTTAAGTCGCTTAAAATTTAAATTGATATATATTTTTCTGTTTAAAATTCATATTCGATACAACAACATTATTGAAAATGAATGCAATATATATTTACTTTATTATTTTATGCTCTTATTAGATGCAGTAACAGCTTCTAAAATGAATACATTACATACTCTTTTTGTTGTTTCATTCTCATTTTTGATACAATAACAGATTCAAAAATGAATACATGATATGCTTGTTTTTCTATTCCACACTCATATTTGATCACAAAAGTGAGTACTTGAAGCTTCCATTTTTAGTACGTACCTGTTACTAAAAATGAGTACGTGCGAGTCTAAAATTTGAATACGTTGGGATCGGAGCCATTTTGAGTATGTCAAGTATTCAAAAGTGAGTATTTTGTACTTAATTTTGAATACCCGTTTTTTCCAGTGCACATTCCACGTGACAGTTATGGCCCCGGTAGCCTAGTGGTCATTCGCGCGCCCGCGATTTTCGTCAAGTCGTGGGTTCGAGCCTTGATGACTCTAAGATCCGCTCTGTAGCGGGGTTGATGCACATTAAATCTGTCGCAGCCCAAAGTTCTCCCGTTTACGCGGTGTGGATGGAGAGGACTTGCTAGCTCAGGTGTCGTCTTCGTCCTTTGATCGTGGTTCAAAATTACGAAATCCATCACCAATAACCCTCGTATTGCTTCTAATGTGTCGTTAATAAAACCGAACCAATCTACGCGACAGTCCTTGCCACTTAGTCAATTAGTTATGATCGCGATCTAGCAAGATCAGCATTGTTTCAGCTGAGTTGTAGGTTCGTGTCTGGATTCAACAAAGAACCATTTTGTAGCAGGGATGATGCACATTTAATCTGTTATGGTTCCAAATCCTGACTTCGTAGAGTGTAGAAGTCTAGAGAGTGGAGAGTTTGCTTAGAACGTCGTCTCCTGACCGAGACTCACAACTACAATATCCGTCACCAATAGTCCTCGTGTTGCCTGTTAGTGCGACATTAATAAACAATCATATAGCCGATAGATAACTGCGGCCCTCTGATACCGCTTTGCATGTAATACAAAACTTTTATTTGAGTGAGAGTTGTGTGAGTGAGAATTATATTTTAATCAGTTTTCAGAGTTGACTTATTATTATATTACAGTTTGACATTGAAGTAAAGAATATTACAGTAGTTAACTGTAAAATATAGTTAATAAAACCGAACCAATCTACGCGACAGTCCTTGCCTTAAGGAACTTAAAGTCTACTCATCCTTGTATTCAGGCTTTCTTACGGTGGCTTAGATAATTTATTGGTAGAATTTATTTGAAGTACCTAAAATTTTATGCTTGATTATGTTTCGGTTTGCTTAGGTGAGTCAAAAAAGCATCGAATAAAAAAATATTTGTATAGAATAATTTGTTGTTCACACTGAAACCGTTTAAAGAGTAAACATTTTTTTTTATTTCAAACAAAAAGACAATCCATCTTTTCTTATTTTTCGAAACAAAAATTTTCATTTTTGATAATTTGTATTTTATTTCTTTTGTATAAGCTCACATTTACCTACAATATCATCATCTTTTTTTTTTGAAAAAACAAACAAACGTGTAGCATAATCTGAGTGTTACAACAACGGTCGAAAGTTTGAGTCATTCCCAACCGTATCATTATTTGAACGGATCCAAATTAAAAACAAAGAAACACAAATCCTGCTATTTTTATCAAAATTTTACTTCCTTTTCAATGCATTTATTTTAAACTCTAATTATATAAGAAGCATAGGAATATATTTCAAAACTAATCATTCTGTAATTGAAGGCTTCAAATCAAGCATTTGTAAATTCTTTCTAACCTTGCAATTTTCACGTTGATTTTTCATTCACAAAAATTTCCAACAGTCTGAAATTAGTTTACTTTTTGGGGAGCGAAGTTAACTGTTCGATTATCCCAAGTCTACGGCCATTTTATATATAATTAAGGTTTCTCAAATAATGGCCTTATTAGAATAGAAACAGCAGTACATAATATCTAACGTATTTGATGGTATCATAACGAAGCAACTTGTATGATAAAATCTTTCAACAAGAAATGATTTTCCATGTTATGGTTTACCTTCTTCTGTTCATAACTCATCATTTATAATTATTTCGTCATCGAAGTTTATCTTTTTCTAACAAAAGTTTATTTTTAGATGGATTATATCGTGTTAAAAAACTGTTCATACCTCCATTTCATAGGAGAGTTTAAATATTAGTAGGAAGCTATGGACTATCCAATGTCTTTGTCATGAAAGCAACAGAGAGTGTTTCAACCTGGTACAAACAGTTTTTATTTTAAAAATTCATTTAATAATCAAAAAATTAATATAGCACGGAAAATTTTTATTCAAATTTTTAATGACTTTGTGCGGAATAACATCCTGATTTTAAACATATTTACCCAGATGGTTCGAAGTCAATGAATCATGTCGACGCTTCATTTTTAATTGACAATTCCCTTAATGATTTTCAGCTTCATTCGACACGTTCTGTTTTAATAGCGAAGATTTCTGCTACTTATTAAGCTTTGGACAACTTGGCAAATCGACATGATGAGAATTTTCCTTATTTACGGATTCCATGAGCGCAATGGAATCTCTTTAAGACAATCTCATAATTCATCTCATCCTTTTATCATTCCTACATAAAAATTGATAAACTGAAATCTGAAAACATTCATTTGATTTTTCCGTTGGATACTATCCCATGCAAGTATCAAAGGCAACGAAACAGTCGATATTGCAGTTAAATCTGCATCCGGTGCAGTCTCTCCTTCCAATCCATATTGTTACATCAAAAAATATATTACGACAGCAGCTCATGACCTCAGAAAATGTAAACTTTATCATATAATACCAATAATTTCTCTTTGAAGTTCATTTTCCAGTAGAAGACAGGATGTAATTTTGACACGTCTACGCATAAGACATACGAGATTAAAGGGCAAGTACTTTTTTCTGTGATAAACTACTGTAACGTGTAATTGTAATTATCCTCTGACAATGAGGCACAATTTCATAGAAAGCTGTGTTTTTAAACATTTTAAATCTGATCTTTCTTTAATTGACTTGGTTGAGGAAAATCTCCACACACATTTATTCCAATTTTTAAATGGCATTGGGTTTACCGCATGGATTTAATTTCCTTAAACTTTATTTTGTTCTCTATCTTACGTTTTAATTTTAAATTGATTTATTAAAAATTGTCATGTCTTGACCTTGTGTTTGGCTCAATATATCCCATGAGGAATCAGTGTCAGAAATTAAAACTAAACAACCAACCATTGTTCTCTTTCACTTTTAGTTCTGATTAAAACTTATTCTCGGTAGAATTAAACTCTTAATCATTGGCTTTGCTTTATTATTAGAGGTCAGATATCGATGGTAAATCATATTTTCAATGCAACATTTTAGAAATGGCTAACTTGTACATGCGATATCCTCAAGGCACCCTGTTTAGGCAAACTCATCGTGTCTCATTTTCTACTACTTTTCGTTTTTAGGTGGTAATTTCTTAAAAGCCTTACTTAATTAGTCTGTCATTTTTTTTTAACTGTATCATTATTCAGTTTGTTTTTATGAAATTTTCAAGTTGTTTCAGTTTGTTTTTACGAAATTTTCAAGTTGTTTCAGTTTGTTTTTATGAAATTTTCAAGTTGTTTTAGTTTGTTTTTATGAAATTTCGAATATTTATTGAGTCATGAGCTTCAGAGCTTACTGCACTTCTGTTGCACTCAAGACAATTGTTTATTTGAAAATCTTTGAGAATAAGTGTTGCTTTGAGAGAATCGATGATTTAATATCGAATTGCTGTTAGTAATTAATAAGTTTGTTTGGGGAAGATGATATCTTTTGATTATTTTAAAATGATTTTTAAATAATTTTTTTCAAGTTAATTTTAGGTCCATTTCAATTTTAACATCATTTTTCTGTCCGTTCCTTCATCATTACATTTCTTGATAATACGAGAACGCAAAGCAGGAATATATTTCCTTATTTGTGACAGATTTTAATAAAATTTGGGCTATTTTTGTTCAAATATCTTCAATTAATCAAATCTGGTTAAAAAAATTGGTACCTGAGAATAAAACGTATTTTCGAAAATTTAATTTTCAAAAACATAAATACATATGTGAGAGGTAATTCCTTTTCAAAGAATATTCATTAATTAAAGAATAAATCATGAAATAAAGCAGAATTAAAGAATATTTTTGATTGAAAAGGTTATAATGGCTCCCCCTCATTATTTAATTCTACCGACATCGTAAAGATGAATTAAAGTGTCAATAAGGTCGCAAATCAAATTGAAAAGACGTCAAAAATGCAATAACGACTTATTAACTATTTTCACAGATTATATAAGATCACTCTCTCGAATCACTCTCAAATCGTCTGAATCTTTGCTTAGAATTCAACCATAAATTTCTAGCTTACCAACTTCTCGCCTCGAGTGAGGTATTTCTCGAATACGGCGGTTTCGACTCCGATGATCACTTACTCGAACTTGCAGTCACTTCTAACCGATTTCCATTACAGCCAATCAACTACAGCAATGTACTCCAATATCCATTTTGCTTACATTTGCCGGCATCTTGTTTATACTTTATCCTTTATATTCCTTCAGTTATATTTCTCTTTTTTTTTTCATGATCCTTTTAATTCAATTCATCACACTTCTTATCTTTATCTAAATTACATAATCAGGTTTCCTTTGATTGGAAAAGAATTGGAATTTTAGCAAATGAATGTGCTTGTTTGGGTGCCTCTGGGACTCCTTCGGGTTGTATGAGGGACTCAGAGATTGGTAATCTAGTCTCAATCAATGTAATTATGAATCACAAGCTATAAATAGACATTTTGAAAAATAAATTATAGTCTAGAGTGACAAAAATTGGTTTTCATGAACATTATTTTGTATGCATGGTAATGATCCCAAGAAAACAGTTCTAAATGCGTGGCTATAATTTTTATTTAACACTACTAAATTTGGGAATTTTCATCCTTAATCATCAATTATCAATCCCATAGAACAAGTACGTGAAATTCTTGATCCGAATGTTAGAACCAGATCGATTTCTAATGCACATGACTTGAGAAAAGTATTTAAACAAGAATGAGATTGTCTTTCTAGTTCAGATATATCGAATTTGGTAGAATTTATGCAAAGAAAACTCGGAGCAATTATTCAAACTCTAAGAGAATAAAATATTAATTATAAAATTAACCCTTTAGCACTTGATATTATACGCATCGTACGAATACTTGCTGCAACACAGGATTTCGCATTATTTATGTCTTACAAGTCTTATGATTTTAAATGCAATTTTTTCATGAAAATTTTAAAGGAAATTTAGGTCATGGCTACCAATGTACAAACACTTTCTACACTTACTGTATGTTTACATTCTAGTGTAATCTCGGAAGCGATTGAAGTGAGGTTTATTTAAACAAAAAACGTTTGTTTTGGATTAAGCGAAAAGAAATAAGAATTTAAAATGTATAGATATTTAATATTTGCTAGTAATGACGAAATCTCAAATTCCTTGAAAAATCAATGACGATATTTTTGTTTAAAATAACATTTGTCAAAGAAAATATCATAATAATTGAGGATACAGTAAACGGATCGAATACAATTTTTGTGCATCGTGTATCGATTTATATACATTGAACACAAAATTAGCCAATTAACGATGCATAATTAAAGGCTTTTGGGCTAAGTGATAAGCAACTGATTCCGTGGTTTTGAAATGACAATATATTCCACTTTTTAAAATAGCACTACGAACAAACAACATACAACTAATTGAATAAAATGTAAAATAGATGATATTTATAGTAAATAACAAATTATTTTTGATGCCACTTTTTCATTAGTTTTTTTTTATTGTAAAAACCTTATTTTTTAGGTTTAACCATAACAAATGGAAATAAGAATTTAGAAATTTTTGTATGGAAATCCGATTTTCACAAGCATCTGTGTTTTATAATTTACATACTGAGGATTTCATGTTGTTACAGCAATTTATTTCCAAATGAACAAAATGTAACTTCTGACAAATTAAGCAATTCCTCTTTCATAAAGCTGTTTTGTCTGGAAAACAGAATGGAATAAAAAATAGTCCGTAGAATAAAGAATATCGAACTGTCCATGCTGGGAACCGTGCGGGTCGCCATGATATCGATTTACTGTTGAACGACTCGACTATTGATTGGCGAGTAGCATGTAAAGAAAAACAAAAGGGGGAGGGGAAAGGAACAGGCCCCATTTACGCAATTTTTAATTTCCCCCTTTCTCTCCTTTCTTTGTTCGAAACAAGGCGGGAAATAATTCCTTCCATTAGAGCCACAGCAGGTGCTCCCGTTCATTGCACTTAGGTGAAGTCAGAAATTGCCCCAAATGCATTAAACAAGCACCCCTGGAATGAGAATCTTGTTGGGAAATAGCGCACCCTAGATGGGACGTTTGTTCCAGACAGCGCAGGAATTCTTTTTTTTTTCTTCTTTTTTTTTAATTCCAGAATAACTCTTCAAATGGCTTTTGTTTCTCTTCTGCAGACTCTTAGAGTTTTTATTGTTACGCTTCTTTTCGATTTCATTCGTTTTAACCATGCATGTCATCAGAAATTAGACGCTGCTTAAGTTGCTTAGAGCAAAACTGGTCTTTTTTATTACTTGAGCTATATTATCATAACTAATTATCTCTTTAAAACCAAGGCCGCAGAATCGTGAGAATTAGACATTCCTTAACGTTTTTGCTTCTTGAATAGCAGTATGTAAGAAAACTTCGAATGGAACGATCGTGCTGGTTAGTAGAAAGTTTAAGGTATTTTTTATCAGTAGAGGGTGTTTGTAAACGATGTTTTATTTTCAACCGGCTATTTTAACTTTGTTTACAAGCACAACGGATACCGTTCGACATTTTATCTATCGTAAAAAGGTAATTATCAATATATTTCTAATTGCTTACAAGCAAATTTTTGTTTTAATGAGTAAATAAATATAAAGTAATGAGAAATATTAATTACAATTTATTTATGTTACTCGTAGTACTCAAAACTTCGTAACCCGTACGATCGTGCGACTTGAGCGTTACGTCAGACAATAAAATTGTCATTGTCGAGTGTAAAGACAACAAAAAAGTAATGAGGGCATCTAATTGTTGTGGTATGGAATCAAAAATAAAAGTACAACGTTGATCAAAACTCTCATGTAAATATATTGAGGTTTCCTGCCCTTCTGTGGTATAAACCTACAATCAGTGCATGGGGTGTGTGGATATTTGCGATCAGCAGATGGAGTGCTAACAGAACGTGGTTCAAAACAAGAAAATAGACCTGGAAGGTCATTTTGCATACCGTTCATTTAGCTGTAATCAAGTCTTGGTTTCAATATAAACGAGATGTAGTTTCAAATAAAATTCCTAAAAAAATTGGATTTACTGAAATTTAAGTTAGAGATATCTGAAGCTTTAGTAGCATCTCCATCTACTAACAGAAGCATCATAGACGAAGAAGATGTTATCGATTTGGTTGGTCCACCTGTGAAGAGATCAAAATACTACAATCCGCCTGAGAAAAACCATACCATGGAAAAAAGGTATGATATGTATGGGCATTTCCCATATGTTGATATGTTTCCCATATGTTCAATGTCTCTCCAAGTGCAGGTTTGAAAACTTCGAAACACATTGTGAAAAATACAATGTCTATGTTTATCGAAAAAAAAATAATGTTTCAAAGATTTCCATTGCACACAATGAGTCAGTAAAGAATGAATAAAACTTGAATAATTTCTTTGTTACAATTTCAGTTGAAAAGGTTTGTTCCTGCTCTGAACTTAAAGCCAGAAAATATATAACTCAAAAATTTCTTATAGGTGATGGTTTCACAGGAAACGCCCAACCCGCACGTTTGTGCGGGTACTCCTCAGGGCCCAAGAGAGGAGCAAAATTTTTTTTATTATTATTTCTTTCAGTGTCAATGGAATCAGTAAAGAGTTAATATCCAGAAAAATATTATATTTAAGGGTTAAAAGTACTTTGGGTCTTATAGGGTTAAGTGTCAGAGGGTTCTACTAAATACTAATTAATGAGGTGTACAATTAGTAATTTTAAATGATGGTTCACAAAATACTGGAGTAACAGATGTGTCAATTTATGCATTTAAACTGAAGCTAATTCGAAGTAAACTTTAGGTCCATATGATCAATTTTAGAGGTACTTTATTTTTAACATGGTATACATGGTGCCAGCTTTGGTAACGATTTCGTCATCAGATCATGGTTCAAAACTACGAGACGTATTTGGATGTGTTTAGTGAATCTTGTATCAGGCAAAAATGTACAGTTGAAAAAATGGTCAACTGAAAAATTTGTTTATTTAGACTAGTGAGTAGAAAAACTATCTGAACAACTGTGAAAATGGTATGTACGGCGCTACACTGCGCAGCTACAATTTAGCCACGTCACTTAGCCCAAAAGTGTGCCACCTAATGGGGGAGAAGAGAAAATCATTGTTGTATTAGGAGGCGTTGTAGAAGTTTTATGCACCGATCGAACCACTGTAAGAAAAGCTGCAATGCCAGACTTTACAGAATTCAAAAGGAAATGACTGTTGGAGAGCACATGGTTGAAGGCTCCTTGATAGAAACTACAATTTTATCGAGCGTTACGCAAAGAAAGAAGCATGCTATCAGCCGTTATGACAGTATTCCTGAATGAGAGTAAGATGGCGTCGTTAAAGCATAACAGAGGATGAATGTATAATCAAATAGAGATAGTGACTTAAAACATAGTAACCGAAAAACGCAGGCAATCTTTGGCATGATAACACCTAACCAGAGCAGACATCACCAGGATCTCGTTTCCTCGAGAACTATGCAAAAGAACTTCATGCTCAGATGTGAGTTCTGGCAGAGTGGTAATTTTTAAGTCCTTGGTGAATCCACGCAATGCTTTCAAGAAACGCCACTGAGGAGAGATCACTGAGAGCGGATCCGAGAACAGTGGCATTGTCTGGTTTGATGAATTCATATTCACCTGTTTTCAAACCATTCGTTGCGTTTATGTGTGGAGATCGCCCCAAGATGCGTATAATTCTGAATGCCTTTCTGTCTAGGGTGCGATATCTTGGCGCGGTTTTGATCAATTTGTTCTGTTGTATGGGGGAATAACAGGCGCGATTATATACTATCGTATCATTCTGGCTAAAGAACACCATTCATCTGTCTGCGTTCTCTAAACGATAACTCTCTTATCCACACATCGAGGTGTATTCAGAAATGGTTAAAAGAGCATGATGTTGAAATAGAACATTTCTGGTTTATTTAATGTCCCGATTTGAATATTATTGAATATTTCTAGGAATATAGGCAGTGCAAACTCCATGCTCGATTTCCCCTCTTATCACAATTTTGGAATTAGAGATCACTCTACGCGAGGAATGGCTTCAAATTTCTTTAACTGTTGTGCGTGACTTGTTTCCATTCTTCCACCTCTATACTTCTAAGTGTGACAATTCTATTCGATCAATCAAATAAAAAAATCGTTGAATCAATAAGCGGTGCATAAAAACACCTGCAGACAAAAAAAAGTAGCTACTTTAGAAACTGATTCAGTAAAGAATAGATTGGGCGTCCATTTTTTTTTTTTTTTTTTTGCAATAATGCTTTTCGTGCTAAATTTCATAAATTCCAATTACTATGTAAGAGTAAAATTCTGAACAAATTAAGTTGGTGGGGGGAAAACGAAGCGTTCGAGTGCTTTAAAGTTTTCTCCTTCGATCGGAATTCAATTGTTTGAAAGTTTTGTTATGTTTGTAACCAAGTGATTAAGTCTACGAAGCTACAGTGGAAAAATAAATAAACTCCAAAAGGAATAGAGGTAACAAATATACAAAAATAACATCCTTTTAATTATCTTATATAAATAATTATATAAATACAACTTTAAAATTTGTTTAATTGTCTAAAGTAATAGCCTTTTAAATACTTTTCTGTATCTCTATTGTGACATTGGACTTTATCATGAATTTCCCTTCAACTAACTTTTTTTTTGTTTCTTTTTTATTGTTTTTGAATTCAAAATTCCTTCCAATGACTTATTCCAACGGTACTTATGTAGATTAGATTAGAATTACGAAGAGTTGTGAATAAATTGAATAAATAACATTTGAAAGCAGAGAGGGATTAAAAGGAACATAGGGATTGGAATTTGCACTCAAAAACTCTCTGTAGAATTTTAGATATTCTCAATAGTCTTTCGTCTTAAATGTATATACCTCGGGGAAAAAATTATTTCGCAAACTTTATTTGATGCCATAGTTAAATAAATATAGAAAATATCAAATTCGAAATTTTGATATTTTTGGCTAATATATTACTAAAAGGTGTTTGTTAGGAAAACTGAAGGGAATTTTCGGTAGATTTCAAATTTAACCGAAATATAAAATTAACATTAAATTTTAATTTTTGCTTAGATATTGATATTTCTTTATAAAAATCGTTCGCCACTCGTTACAGATTATATTTCATATGTTTATTCTAAATATAAATATATACAAGTATTCTATGGAATAAATATAAATAAAAAGCATTTTAAAATCAAGCTTTTATTTAAAGATGGACTAAAACGTGTAAAATTAATTTTCAAATGTAAAATAATATATAATTTGCAAAGCTTTAGAAGTATAACTAAGGTACTTAGAAAATTATTGATAAACTAAGTACCATATCTATTTACAAATATATAAATTCAAAAGAAGTATGTTTATTAAATTCTTTTTAGTGTGAAAATTTAAGACGAAAAAGCAATTATGTGAGCTAAACGTATAGCCGAAATTTCAACTTAATTGGACGCTGTAAGTGCAAGCCCCAAACCCCTTACAAATCTGCAACCAAAGCATTTTTTTTTGATTCTTTTTTTTTTGAAGATTAAGGTAGCCATGAAAGGACATCAATTTGAAAACATCTTGGATATTAAATCAATTGTATTGTGTATTTCTCGAACAGATACTTCCAATGTCTCTAAACAATCTTTGAATGATCAGATGAAACCCTAGAAAAGCTAAATGGATTCTTCTGGTGACTATTTTGTTGGAGATAAAGTTATTTATAAAAAAAATTGTCCTGTTTAATTTGTGGCTGGATCTTGTAAAAAATTAGGCCCGAAAGAGCTACAATTACGGAAAACTGAATGTTTGATAAAATACTCGTAAAATGAAGGGAAACTTTGGCACGCGTACCCCTAAGGGCATGCGATCGATTGGTAGGCGTACCCGAAATTTATAATTTTAATGACAGAAACGGTCAAGCAAAAGTCTCAGATGTTGTATTGTTCCTTATTAGTTCATATTAAAATCGTAAAAAGTTCTATTGCAATTCACTTAAAAGGACTTAGAAATCGTACTGACAGCATTTTTCAAAGCAAAATAGTGAATGTATAAACAGATTTCGTAACCAAGTAACGAATTGTTTTCTGACAAGCCAAAACACTACCCCTCATTGAACAAAAAAAAAAAAAAAAAAACGATTGAATGTTTGATGATTTTTTTTACAATTTAAATTATTAAAAAATGTCATTAACTTCTTATTAACAATGAAAGAGGAGCATTAAGCCCTCAATGATAAAGTAAAGATACTTAATACCTATTTTACCTGCATAGATGACGTCGGAAGAATATTCGTACCTAATATACATACAATAAGCATGAATACCAAAATATGCTTAGAACAGCCCTGTTTAAAAGTGGAATCTATCAACATTTTAAACTGGTTTTGAAAAACTCAAATGTAGGAAACAAATGCTAGGATAGCATCGAAATTACTTGAAGCCACGTTGAAAAAATTGTATTTTAAGAAAAATAATTATGTACTGTCATATGTTAATGCGGGTAAAATTATTATTTATGCCATTTTTAATTGTTTTAATGTTACGATTGGAGGCTGTTAAAAAGTTAAAATAAATATTGAATAAAATATAAATCCCACATAAAAGGCCTGCAGGTATCATTAGTTTAAACACAGTCTTTTGATTATTTGGTAAACTTAAGAAGTTTTAAAAAGAAAAACTTATTGAGGGGGTATGAGATGAGATTTATGAGAAGATAATGAAGAAGTTCTCCTATCAAAGAATATGGTTGAAAACAAATGCTGGGGTCACTGATGTATGGGACATTGAATAAGTAACTTTGGGACCAAAGTTTTAATTATGTTCAATATTTCTGAAGAAACTTACTTTTGGCCCATAGTTATTGTTATTTATTTTCTTAATCAAGTAAAAACAAAATCTAAGACCATGTGACGGAGATCTAAATAACACGAATTTTTTTATCTTTTTGGAGATGATTTCGAAAAATGTTTGTGAAGTTAATGCAAAGGTAAATCAAAAAGTAAAGGTGATATTTTCCCATGACATCTTTATTTCCACACAAGAAGAGCTACACATATCCTTTTCAACACATGCCTTCTGTTCGGCACACAGTTTCGATATCCTGCCAATCACCATATTTTACATCAAAAATATCTGTAATTTGGCAGCACCAGATCAGGTTTGTATGGAGAACATCAAAACTGAAAAGAAATCAAGTGTACAGGGTCTTTTGTTGCCCTTGCTGTATGAGACTTGGTGTTATCGAGAAATACGATTCTCTTTTAATGAGCAATCCTTGTCACTTTTCATTCAGTTTTAGAGTGGCTTACTGGACAATACTATTTTCAATTTCTCCATGTGGATTAAACTGCGCCACACATCCCCAAACAGTGTTAACATCACTTTCTTACTGGGGATGGAGGGATGACTGTTGCTTGAATTTCTTGCGTTCCCTTTTATAACAATCTATCCTCTTATAAGCCTTTCATTCAATCATGATGCTTGCTCCATAATGAGCTATTCGTAAGCGCCTACTGTGGAAGTCCACCGGTTTGACTCCTTCTAACCACCAAAAGCGCTCAACGAGGTGCTATTCGTCGAAGGGGCTTTTTGCGGAGTGGTGCGTGCAAATGTGTGACCTTTTACTCGGTGACTCAAACGGAATGTTGAATATTCTTACTTCCACGTCACTTCCAATACACACTTGGTGATATCAGACCCATCCAGTCTTCGTTCATTTCTACGAAACCATGAAATTGTCCTTAGTTTTGAGTTATTCTTCTAATATGGAATGAGTTGCTGAAGATGTATTCGGGGTAAAAGATGAAATGCATTTTCATTTCTCTCGCCAAAGTTACGTGTCTGGTGAATCCATTTCTGAACCTACCTGAATTGCCCCTGTCTGAAACATGTGGACTGTAAATACATTCCAGGATGCCAAACAGAATCGAATGGAGCATACTAATTAGGTTTTTGATGTATACGAGAGCTGATATTAAGGCAATGTAAATTTACGCTATGTTACTGCAATCAGCTCGTATTCTTCTTTTGCTTGCGTATCTTCTATTTCATTACTATGTGCAGCTAAGAGTATCCATGAGAAAGAAAGAGATCCTATGTGTAGACATGTAAGCAATAGAGCTTCTTATGATCTTAATCAGAACTGTAAGAATTGCAGTCTCTAATAACTATTAGTGTCACAATAATCGCCAAAGGTGAGCTATAAGCATTCCAAATAAGCTATAATCACAACAAGCAATGGTTGTGAACAATTGGAAGAGGGGGAACATTAGTTTTTTTATTCTTTAAAATGTGTAAAAACATAGGAGTTTAAAAGGAGCTCTCAACGAATATATACGTATTTGAGAATAAGTGACAAAGATGTAAAATCTTTGCAAATAATTACTTCATATATATATATATATATATATATATATATATATGTGTGTGTGTGTGTGTGTTTTATTCTTAAGTAACATGTCCTCATCACTTGATTGAGGTTCAAAATTATTAGGTACTGTACCAGTGGCCTTCGTGTTGCTTCTAAGTGTGACGTCAATTTAAAAAAATGATTTGAATAATGAACAATGGTCTGTCTTGAATTTTCTTTCTGTTCAAATAGTAATATTAATGCATCATTGAAATAATTAAATTATACTTCTGTAAGTTTATGTAAATTCTTATTTCTGTTATTTGAATAGGTGAGGTGAATTGAATTTCTGAGTGTTTATTTGAAATTTAATGACAGTCCTCCATCAAACAATTTTCTTGAAAAAATATTTGAATATTTTATATATAAATAATTAATCTAAGATGATATTTTTGTAATTGAAATACTTGTTTTGAAATAAATTCCAAAAATTATTTTATGAAGAGTAAAATACAGCCTTCACTAAAGGAATAAAGGAACTTGAATCAAGTTTTTCGCAAAAAATTTACATTCCATCCAATAAATCGATTTACAGTATCAATAAGTATTAGTTAAAATGTAAATAATGCTTATACGTTATGAGGACTTAATGCTAGTACGTTAATGTTTATAAGCTATATGGATGTAATTAATGCTTAAGTTTCTATATTCTCTCTCAAACAGTAGGTTGAGAAAATTCAATATAATCAAATTTAAATGTAATTTTTTTAATCAAATATATATAAATTTATATTAAATTTTTGTAAAAGAAAGATATAAAATCTTTGTAAATAATTACCTGAAATATATTTTTTCATTCATACTTAACAAGCCTTCTAGGTTACAATGGCTCAATTACAATGCCTGCAGTTTTAGAAAACCTAGCAACACTTTAACATAAAAAACCGACCACCATTCCTTAAATTAACTTTCCTTATTTAACTCACTTTCTCAAAAGTAAGCCTACTTCCTAACAAACCGTCTAGAAATTGAATAAGCAATGCAATTCAATAGAGAAGACCTTTTCAGAAAATTCTATGGAATAGTCTTACGAATTCAAATAAAATCTTCCCTTTTAAAACGCCGACTGAACATTCACTTGAAAAGGGTACTGCTACTTCTAAAGAGGCAGAATTATTCGCGAAACCTTGCTATTAAGAGCGCTTTAAAAGACCGACCGCCGTTTAACAAATGAGCAAGAGGTGTATTAAATATTAAACAGGGCGTAGCCAAGGCGGAAAGGATATAATTCTTTAAAAAAATTGTTCTCGCTTTGGAATGAAAAGTGTTGAATAATTCATTTGTGGTAGGAGTTTGCACATGGAGCGACGTTAGCTGTTTCTGCTTCTTGGATTTGTTGTTTCTTGAGAAAATGGAATCGCGAATAAATGCGTACTTTTTTTTTTTGGAATATGGAATATTATAAATTTATTTAAAGTATTGGAATATATTTCAGAGGTTGAGTTTGAGGTTTATGTCTTTCGTATTTGAAAGCTGGAGAGTTCATAAATTTTTTTTAACTGAGTACATTTAAATTAATTAAAATTCGTGTTCATTTAAAATATTATTGATTTTGAAGCTTTCAAGATATATAATAATAGAATGTGTCTTTGAAAATTTTAAACTGATTATAGATTTCGGATGGTGCATGCTTGGTTAAAAAGGAAAAATAATAGGAAAAATATATTACATTAAAATAAGTGAAATATTTAAGGTAACATAAGATTTATGGTTTTAATAGTAGTTATAGGATATATTGGGAAAACAATTTCAATAAAGAAATTAAATATAGAAGGAGGGACTTAGTAAATTAAGAACAAAATTTTCAGGTGATAAATTATAATAATTTTAAAGATATTAAAAAGATGGATTCAATTATTAAATACAGACTTTATAAAATATAATTAAAATGAATATCATTTTGACTAGTAGGACCTTGAAAACGGACTCAAAATTTTCCTTTGCATTTATTTTGATCTATATGTAATGTCATTATTATTAACTTGAAAATTCAATTCGCATATAAAACTATATATTCATATTATAATCATGCCAAACTCCCATAAAAACATCAGAAATCAGTTATAAAACTAATATTTGTTAAATGTATATCAATGTTTCACAAAAAATAAACTTTGCATTTCGTAACAGGGCCGATAATTTCGCTACACAGATAATATTGTCACTGTCATTTTATTTATTAAGTCTGATTTATTTTATGCTTTAGACCAGTGGTCCCAAACTTTTTTGACCCATGGACCCCTTTTTATACTCAAAACTTGCCCACGGACCCCAAGTGAAAAAGCTATATAAATGCATAGTATGAAAACTACAAATTAAAAAAAAATATTTTGTTGAAGAGGTATTTATTGAAATTATAACTTTCGTTTAAAATAAGACTTTAAAAAAATTAATGACTTGGATGAACTTGATGAAACGTTATGAGTATATTTATGTCCGGCTCAATGTTTGTGAGTAGCAACCGCAAATTCCCATTAGCACTAATTTCTAGCCGGTTTCTTTTTTTGTGTGTGATCAGGTTCATAATGGCACTGAATCTACGTTTTACCAAATCGGAAGACGAGAAAGCAGTCAACTGCTTCTGTACAATAACGCATAACGTAAGATATGATATTGGGATCTGTTTTCGTTACTAGAATTCATGGTAACATTATTCAAACATTGACTTAAGTTCCTCATTTATGGATATTTCAATAAGCTGCTCCTGTATTAGTATGAATTCATCTGGAATCTGAGTTTGTCCACTCGCTAAAGGGTTCAACACACAGTCGGGAATATCCAAAAGAAGAATGTCTTCAAATCTTTGGTTCAGGTCTGCATGAAGAACCGTTAGATGCTGACAGTAAACAAGCAAATCTTCATCTCTATTTTGCAATTTCGAAAGATTTGGAAACTGAGAACATTCTCCTCTTTCCAAGTTTTGTTTGTACAGAAAGAGTTTTGCAGCAAACGCAGATATTACGCTTTTAGTTTTTATTAAATTTAATTGGTCACCTTGTAGTATCAAATTAGTTTCGTTAAATTTGGGAAATAAATCAGAAATATAGGCTATGTCATTTTTTGCGTTAGTTAAATTGTGTCGCAAATCATGCCTTTGCTTTCCAGGAATTTCAACACTAAATCATTGAGAGAATAAAATCGATTTAAACATGCGCTTTTAGATAAACAATGTACTTTTGTGTGAAGTAGTAGAGGATTATAGTCTACATCATTTTCCAAACAAAGTTGAGTAAATAATCTCTCATTGAAGACATTCTTTTTGATTTTATTAACTTCTCTAATCTAATGACATAATCTAGTGATCCATGCAAACGTTCACTAAGAGTTTTTGCAACTGAATGATGTCGATGAATGACACAATGTATTGAAAATACATTTGGCTTGTTTTAAGTATGCCAAAAATCCTCGGTACCGCGAGGATGTTACAGGCGGTGCCAGATCCACCGCCAGTAGCAACAGAAATGATATTAGTCAAAGTTATTTATTTTACATCGAAGAATCTTTTTAATTCATTAAATAGCGTTTCACCTTTCGTATCGGTTTCCAAACATTTAGCAAATAACAATTCTTGGCAAAATATTTCTTCTTTCACAAATCTTGCATAAGCTAAAAGTAAAGCTTTATTTCCTGGCAAAGTGGACTCGTCTAGAAGGATAGAAAATTCAGATGTTTTTAAGTACTCACATAAAGAATTAAAATGTTAAAAGAAAAAAAAACGTATTAACTTGCATTGTATTTTATTATTTTTTCTCTTAATATTCTCTCTATCTGTATATATATATAACACATGGATCAATAAGTTCCGAGACTAACCCAGAGATGGCGCTCGTAGTAAACCA
>BMAW01085163.1:970350-984224 GCA_019974015.1 Nephila pilipes | reverse complement strand
TTTTTGAATTTTTACATTGAATAGATTCTATTGGACTAAAGCTAATAAATAATTCGAAAAATTTGGAGGGAAGAAAAGCTTTTAATCTTATATTTATATGCATATACGATTAATTTTATGTTACGTAATCTACAGGATAATTACAAAATAATCATCAGGTTGCGAAACTACGTACCTGGAAAATATTTATTACACTCTTCATTGCTAATGGGGGGAAGTAGAAGCAGATATATTTTTATTTCTATGCTTCCTCTTTACCGCAATAGCCATAAAGTAGACGCGAACCCATTTCTATATTCAATTCAAAGTGATTGAACAGAAACGGTTTACTTTTCAAAATGGTAACAAACCATCTGAATGCGGTTTTGGGCTTAAGAATTTGCAAACTCTTCATCACTTGTTTCAGTGCAGTGAGTAGAAAATAAGGATCTCATAGCAATGCCCCAGAGCCTTCTGCACTGGTTTCGTCAGTTCCAGAACACGGCTAGCATCATAGAACGAGGCCTGGTTGACCAAGTGCTTCACAAAATGTAGTGGATAGAGTTTGAAACTGTTTTGCTGCTTATCCTACAGAAATCATCACGTCTTGCTTGTAGTGAACTGGGACTGTTTGTAAGAATTTGTGTTGAAGCCGAACCGCTTTCAGTACGAATGTCGACAACGTTACACTCTAATTTCTAATTAGAAAAAACTGAACAACTGTATAGATGTTTTCAATTATATACTTCAAACTCAGTATAGTTCTAATTCTTCGTCATAAATAATCCCATCTGAAGTATTCAATGATCCCACAAGGTTTAACATAACAAGAAAAGTGTATTGCATATTTAATTATAGCCAGGAATTTCTGGTTCGTGCCAGTATTAAGAGGGCTGGTGGCTCCTTATTACAACCAATTCAGAATCCAGTCTGTACTAATAAGAAGAGGTTTCGGCGCTGGGTATTTTCTGACCCCTGTGGGGTGGCGAGAGAGTTGTTGATCTTGGATGGCTACTTTTCAAACCCTGGATCAATGGGTCCGAAGAAAAGTAGACCTGTCACTTTTTGTTGTGCCTTTAACTACTGGGCTAAGATACGTCTCACTCACTCTAGTTAATTAGGCGTTATAATTTCTGGCATAGTAGTTGAAGAGAGTTGCTGCACATTCCCCTTCCAGTATCATCTTGATGATACGAAGAGAACATTGGTATTTGTAAAGATGGTTGCTTTTTCAGCCATTACTACAATTGATATACATCACCTATTTGTTGAATTGGTTTTGAGGGGAACAGTTTTCCATTTAACGTCATCGGCTTTCTCTAGTTGAGTGACGGGTCTCGTCGACAAGTGCGCCAGAGCTGGAATATCACTATTCGTGATTTTATGTACGGTTGTTTTAGTTAGACATATAGAGAGAAGTGATTTGTGTCGGGGGTATATGAAATCAGTAGTTCTTGACTGTGCTGCCATCTTAATTCAAATCCTGGATCACCACTTCGGCTGGTGATGTTTTCTTTGAAACACTGGGGGATGTTTTTTGACCCTGGAGGGGGAGAGTTAGTTTGGTTGGTTTGGCACTAGAAACAATACAAGGGCTGTTGGCTACGGACCCGTAATTCTGAATCTCATTCAAGTGATGAGGACGACACCTGAGCTAGCTCCCCTTCTCCTAACTTCTACGCCACCTGAAGGACTTCGAAAGTAGACAGATTTAATATGCATCATTTCCGGCTACATGGCGAGTCTTTCTGGCATCCCAGTCTCGAACCCACGACTCAACGAAAACCACCAGCCGCGAACCCTCGACCATGACCACTAAGCTACCGCTGCGGGAGAGGGAGAAAGTTGTCCTTGGGATGCCAGCGGCTATTCCGAACCCTGGACCAATGAGTCCGAAGAAAAGTAGACCGGTCACTTTTTTGTTGTGCCTTAACCAACTAAGCTAATATAGATGTCTCACTCAGGGTAATTAATAAGGCGTTTTAACTTCTGGCGTTGTTGTTGAAGAAAGTCGCTACAAGGTGAAAGTGTAGGGTTACAAATTTGGTGCGAAAGAAACTTTCGGCAAGGAGACGCAAATTTCTGATGGGTTATAACATCTGTTGTGCAACGAAAGGAAGACATATGACACATTTGAAACAGTTTAAAAGCAAGATTAAAAAGTCTACTTTCTATAAAGTATGCTTCCTTTTCATACTCATAATACTTCTTAAATATAGTACATGTAAGCACTATGATTATTTTGTAATTATCCCGTACCATTACGTGTGCACGTGTTTAAAAATATATCCAACATTTATTCAAAAAAAATATTCGTATTCAGATGATATAAGGTTATCCTAATAAGCTTCAAAGTAGTCTTTTTTTGGTTGCTTTTCCTCTTGCGACCATTTCCATGGTCCCTTCCCATTTATTTCCCTTGTTAATTGGTTGGTTGGTTTCTGGTTCTTTTTCACTTAGGAAACATCGAGCATTTCTCAAAATGTAATGCAGTAATATTGTGTCCCAGTTTTTCTGTCATTTTGTCAAAACTGAAAATCCGATGACATTCATACTTCCTCGTTCATTGGAAATGAGTGACAAAGCAGGGAAAATCCCACCTTCCCATGCGCATTACATACTTGCGCCATACCACGCCTGTTCAGCTTCGAAGGCTTTCTCCGGAAAAACTATGGTCAGATTATTTTTGAACACGGTAGTATCTTTTATATTCCTCGTTTGATACTTGTATCTTTTGAGTCATTCATTAACTTTATTTTTTTAAATAAATATTTTATGCCTTAACCAATCAAAAATATCCTTTATACTTAGAGATAACATAAAAAATATTTTGTATCTTATATGAGTAGTACAGCTTTCAGGAAATTTTTCATTACGTTGCTAGTTCTTCCTTGATCTTTTTTCAGAAAAACTCGAAGGCAACATGCCAATTCTACCTCGTGGACGGCATTCCTTCCCGTTCCGTTTCCAGCTACCAGAGAGTGCCCTTGCCTGCAGTTTCGAATCTAGGTCCTGCACCGTCCGCTACTACGTTAAGGTGACCGTGGACATACCTTACGCATCCCCGCCCCAGGGCATGAAGTACTTCACCGTCATAGGACCCCACATAGATTGCATGGACGAACAGTACCTGGTGAGTACGATCCATGCAGAAACAAATTCGTCGACTCAACTTACTCTAATTGCACGGTTTAATGTAAAATTTAATGCCAGTTTTTATTTTTACTAAAACCGAAAAACTGGTTATGTGCGAAATTCTGAAAGTTTCGGTAAATGATTGTCGATAACGAAGAACGTAAAAACTCAAACTATTTTAAAAATAAACATTTATTTATTAAACATAAGATTAAAAGCAAATTAAAAATTTCATATTAACCATAAGTAAAAGAGATTTTTCACTGATTACACTACCAACATCCCCTTAAATACAATCCGGGAGAATGTTAACCGAGCATAAGATGCTTCAAAACATACAGTTACAGTGATGGTCGAGCAAGCAAAACAATTTTTCGAATCAGAACTACCTAATAAACAGTAGTTATTAATAACGGTATGTGAAAACAATGAATTTTTATTTTGAAAGTTTGTAAACACTAAACATTTCGTTGCATACATTAGTACTTTTATAGTTAAGATATTGCATACATTAGTATCCAACATAAATAGAATGGCATACCTCGTTGTTACAAATTTCTCTTTTTTTATAATGTCTTATGTTTAAAATTAAAATCTCGTTTAACAGCTTTTATTATGAAACTGGGTTTTCGGTTTCGAAATTCCGTTTCATTTTCCGGTTAAATAGTTTCCCCGAAGCTTGTTTGGCAATCACTAATTCTAGTGATTTACTGCAATATCTTAACTATAAAAAATAAATAAACAGTATGTGCATAATTAAGAGATTTTCAGACATTCCTATGAAAAGAATTAAATCCGGTTTCTATCTATAATAACATGTCACTATTTTTAAATCCCATCATGCTTCTTAGCGCATGACAATAGGGTAGTGGTAACGGGTAAATTTATTTATGCCCGAGTAAGACTCGAACGAATTTAAAATTTGTGCTATAAAAACATACAAGGTGAAGTTATTAAATAAGGAGACTGAAGCAGTAAAGCATTTTATTTTGATGTCATACATATGTACTCATTATCACCTTCAATATACACCTTTCTTCTTTCCCTACATTGCTCCATGCGAATCTTCCATTGTTCGAAGCAGTGTTGGAAGTCCTCTGTCATGTCCTTCAGGACGCGTGCCGCTTTCCCTTTCACTGCATCAACGAACTCATATCTTGTCCCTTTTCATGCAGATTTTCACCCTAGGAAACAGATAGAAGTCGCATGGCTCAAAATCCGCCGAATAAGGCGGATGGTCTAACACTGGGATGCTGTACTTGGCTAGAAACCTCTTGACAGACAATGTGGAATGAGCAGGTGCATTGTCTTGGAGGAAAAATTTTCCGTGCGGATTCTTTGTTGATCTATACACTCTCAGCAATCGCACAAATACGTAACCGACGGTCAGATCGAACCAGATTATCAATTTTTTTTATATTGTCAATCATTTTGGACGTGGAAGGGCGACCTGGGCGTGAATAATCTTTAACGTCTTCTCAACCATCTTGAAAAAACTTAAGCCACTCAAAAACACATGCATGCGATAAACATTCATTGCCATATACTTCTTTTAATAAATTACAAGTTTCAGTGGTAGTTTTTCCATGTGAAATTTCACAACATTTCGTGGCTGACTTATCTTTTTTCCGTCGAACCACGCATTTCTTTTGTATTGCTTACTGTATCTGTTTTTACATGATATTACTTCATTTTCCCTCTATTGAGTATTTAAAAACACCCATCATAGCATTGCAAAATGTTAAAAACACTATAGATGCACGCATACATGAAAAGATATTTATTTCTTATTTTAAAGGCGTATTTTGCATTCTTTTTATATAAATTTTACCAAACCCTTCCGTTACTCATCATTTTTAAACACAAAATGCAAATCTTGTGATTTCATATATCATGAGATTTCTACTTCCAGTAATCTTCTAACAATTAATTGCACAATCAATATCAGAAAGAGGGATAATAGAAGATTTGTAGGCGCTATACATGAGTATTAGATATATTATAAGTATAATATTAGAATACTTTATATTACAGCTATAAAAACAA
Source organism: Nephila pilipes (assembly GCA_019974015.1). Lineage (NCBI taxonomy): Eukaryota > Metazoa > Arthropoda > Arachnida > Araneae > Nephilidae > Nephila > Nephila pilipes. Next base: position 979,064 of record BMAW01085163.1, on the reverse strand, counting down.
TACATGAATAAGCGTCATAATAAAGTCATAATGTAACATCCAGCTCATCATATAAGTGTAATAATTTTATCATAATATAATTATTTTTTTAAATGTTAGAAGTAAATACTTTTAATCTGTCAAATTATGCGTCAAGTAAAAAACGTGTGTTGTAAAATTTGAGAAAAATGGAACAAATATTATAAGGTACATATTTGTATATGCTTAAGAACATTTTACTCATCTCCATTTAACACATTCATATAAAATTAATTAACACACATAATTATCATTAACACATTTTATCTTTAAATACCCAAAACATCTATTAGAAACTTGAATCTCAATCTAGTACGTGAATGCATTATTTCTAATATTTGAATACAACACTGTAAATATCTGTGAAGCAGCTTTTCCGAATCTTTGATGAAAAATTTGCTTATTTCTATTAGTTTTTATGTCTCTTGGAAAACATCGTCAATGCTACGTTAAAATTATTCTTTCTCCCATTACTGCTATTTTATGATTATTCATTTTATATATTGTATCTCATTTTATTTATACCATTCCTTTCATAATAATAATCCTTTCCCCTATTATTATCATCAATTCTTATTATTATTGTTATTCTTTTCATCTACTGGAGTAACCCTAAAAACATCCCACGAAAACCCTTACCAATGCAAATTCCTTTGAAAACCAACAACCCATTTTTCTGGCTCTCTATAAAAACACCTTTCTTTAACCGTTGAACACTTGTTTGGATTTGTTTGTGCATTGTTGCTCACAGAGAGAAAGAAATATTTCAGAAAAGTACCTACAGAAGGACAGAAGGGATGGGGAGGGTTGAAACTGGAAACACACACAGAAAAGGCCAGCTTTCTCTACCCCTTTCCGTCTTACGGATAAAAATAGCGCCAACACCTATCCTGAAGCAATATATTTCCTCTCCATCCTTTCGACACCAGGTAACTATAGCAACAGGACAAGATAGAGCGCAACAAAGTGCTGTTGTTGAACATGGCCCACACACAGGCGCGATTGCTCTTTTTTTCTGGAGTTATGGTGATGATTTCTATCGGGAAATGTTAGCCGCGAAAAATTTATCATCCCACTCTGAAATTACAGGAATCTCCTGATATTTTTTCTCTGTTTGGGAAACCGGAATTGTTCTCCCGTTTCACTATTGTTCCTTTTTAAATGTTTTCGGGAAGACCGCCGACGGTGGTATGCAAATGATTCCGCAATCTGTTCCTTGCAGAAGGGTTAAATGCAAAGGCGAAGAACTTTAAGGTGTTGTGTGTTTGGTTTTAAGACCCCGTGAGGTATAATGGAATTAATTTCATTGATAGAGATAAGAGAAACGATAAAGTTAAAAGACGAAGTAAGACATTTTGTAATACAGTGCTGTTTATTTAGAGTTTTACAGTGGGAAGAAAAATGCTACATTAATTTTAAGAAAAGCAGATCCGGTATGTTAAGAACTAACAACGTTTGAAAGTATTACCCTACAGTTTGAAAAGGAATCGCTTTTCTTTTTCGTAAGAAGACAGAAACCGAACGAAACAAATTAAGTAAACAACGATATTGTTTATTGATTGGACTTTAAAATTATTATTAGGCTTTCAGTTTATTTTGTTTACAAGGAATATACACACAAAAATATGCTCTAAATTCTTCCAAATTTATCTATTTAGTTAAAATGTGAAAATTCTCTACATTATTATCACTGCTTTGATACAAATGTCTCAGTTATTATTCAAACGAATAGGAATTACTGACTCCACGTGAGTTTGGATGTAAAAGACACAATTGAATTTGTGATATAAGAACTTGAGGATTTTCCAACAAAATTTGGTTACATAAATTTTTCTTCAGCTTAATATATCGTAACCAATCAAAAAATTTTATATGTTATTATGTTGTATAAAAACTTTATGTTTACTTTGTAGTAACGTGACTGAATAAAAAAAATTTAGAAAGCATATAACAATAACATTAAGAATGTGATAAAAATGCATGATAACAGAATTATACACAAATGATGAATAGCGTTAGAAACTTGTTTATTGAATATTTATTAGCATTAATGATAATACTTTAAAAGTATCAAGAATTTAATTCCTTCCACTTAGTGCTGTTCAATTGATTGAGTTATTTCCAGAAATTTATTGTTTGCTAACAATTGAATCAGTGATTTTAAAGAGGGGGGGGGGAATCATCTGCAATTTTTTCACGAGTTCATTTTTGGTGTTTCACATTCCTTTAGCTTCCACTTATGCCCTTCATATGAAAATGGAATATATTTCATCCCTTAAAACACTTACTGTTGATTCGTATTCCAGCGTTCATTTTCAACGGGTTTCTCCTAAAGTGCGACTCTCGTAGAGCGTGGCTTGAATATACACCATTCACTTTCTTTCTTAAAGGAGTAAATATATTCTTAAAGTACAATTTTTAAATTTAACAATTATAAGAAATGTAAAAATATGCGTGAACAACTGCAACAGGTTAAGAAAGAAAAATTAGGAATCATTAACATATTTACTATCATAATTATTACTTAGAAGATACAAATTTTTAACTCATAAAATTGAGTATGTATTTAGTATAATGCTTAAAATCTTTTTTTTAAAAAAACATAAATTAATATTTTGTTGCATATTACTTTGCATTCAGAACATTTTCTAAACAACGTGCATTAATTTAATATGTTTTTTGTAGTTTCGCTGGATATTTTTGCCCATTTTTCTTATAATACTTTTTTAGGTGTTTTTTCTCCTAATATTATGCTTTTGGATAGATTTTTCTAACTGAAACAACTATTTTTTTTTTAAAAATTCTGAATGAGATTGAGATGTATGCAATTACGCTTTACAATTTTATAAATACCATAACAATTTTAGCTGTATGTTTTGGATCGTTGTATTGTTAAAACATAAAATGGGGCCTTATATTTATTTCTTGACTTCTAGTTATAAATCATTCTTCAGTATAACGAAATATTCCAGTTTATCCATGACTCTGTTAATAAAAACTAATTTTTTCATCTTCTTCTGAAAGTATACAACTCCAAATCATCACTATGCTTGACTGTGAGGATTATCTGGGAAAAATAGTGAAGAGTTAGGATTCTGACAAACATACAATCAATTATCACTTCCAAAAACTCTGAATAAGTTTTCATCACTGAATAATACGTTATTATAGAAATAATGAGACCCTAAAATAAGATTTTAAGCAAATATAATTCTTTTTTCTCTATTTGATCTGATGTTTTTCTAGTTATGTGACCATTGCAATTTGTCTAAGAGCTTTTCCTATTGTTTCTGCAGAAATACGCCTTGTATTGAAAAATACTCCTTGTTGAAGAAGTAGATGAGGCAATTTTTATTGCACTCACCTGTGGAATTTTTTCTTATTTTTCAAATGATGTTTCTTTTAATCATCGAATTGATGGATTCTTTTCTCCTCTTTTGATTTATTAGCAAATTGTTCGAAAATTTTTATACTTCTGGATAATTATTTGTACCACTGAGTGACTGATCAGAGCATAATTTGCAATATTCAGATAGAAATTTACCTTCCTCAGACATTAGGATGATGATTCCCCGAAATTCAACACTAGTTTCAGTTCTGGTACTCATTTCAAATCTAAAATGTTTTTTCTTCAGAAAGTCGATTATTGATATCTTAAGAAAACACATCTGTCATACTGATTCATTACAAAAAGATTATGGTAGCGAAATCGCAATTTTTTCGCATTGCAATATTATGACCCTAGAATTCAGAGCTCTGATGTAAAAATACTATTAAAATACAATCGATTCTTTATCTTTGTTTCAAAGTCTGATACATTTCGTAATGCGCATTTTATTGTTCCCATTAGCGTGAAATTGAAGTGGACATTTAATAATATTGTTTTAGGCTTACAGAAAGAGTGAGAGAGATGTATACTCTTTTTTGGATCCATGTACGTATTACTGAATTAAAGGGGAAAATAACTTCTACAACCATTTGGTTTATGATATTTGATAAAAACTGCCTATTTTTCGAAAGCCTTATTAGGTTACTAATGTACTTATTAAAATATCGTCTGCGAATGTAATAATTTAATTGTATAGAATATATGTTCTGTATTATTCGTGTAATTATTTTATGTATTTTTCAATATCAATTTGTACAATACAATAAACGGCGAAATGAAATACATTACTATTTTATTCTACAAAGATTTTTTTCAAGGCTCTGGAAATGAACATTACACGGGCCTCACGTTTATTTGGTCTGCCCTTGATAATAATTTCAAGACTTATTTCATGATTAATGAAGCCATGCCTAAATAATGTTAAACTCGTGCGTGTTACTTACAATTCATAAAATGTTTCATCACATGAACATAGTCAATATTGTTGTGCAATAGAAATGTTCGTAGTTCTAAAATCAAAAATATAAATCATTATTAATTTTTTTTTCTTCAAAAGTGAATGTTTGTAAAAGATTCTCGGTTTTTTTTATGAAATCTCATATATGAATTTGAGATGTTTTTGATTTAAAATGTAAATGCGGAGAGAATTGTTTTCAAAATGAATTTATGATTTTTATCAAGTAGTTCCTCCTTCACGATGTGTTTGAAATCACATATGAATATTATTTTACCTGTCATTGATTGCTATACAATTTTCAACTTTGCTTAAGAAATGTCAATGAAATATTCAAAATTAAGTACCTTACGGTGAGAAAAATTATTATATGGGCATATGATCTGTAAGATGCTTCAATAATAACGCATTATTAAAAACCGCATACATTTTTATAAATTTATATTGTGAACACAGATGAATACTGGGTGTCTAATATGATTACCTTATTGTATGTCACGAATTAATTAAAATAAATCAGGTTAAAATATAACAAGTCGAATTTAAAAAAAAACCCAACCTTTTATAGTCACTTATTCCTCACATCAGCTTTGTGTTTGACCCACCATCATTTTTGAATTTTGTCTGTTTAAAAGACGAAATTCATTTCATAAGAATAACTTTTAGATTTCGCGATAAAATTATTTTGATAGTCTGATTAATTTTGTTTATAATATTCTGCTTGACATGTGTGAATCCTTAATAATTATATTTATTGTAATATTATTTGCTAAAACAAACTTCTGACACAACATATACTTTTTTTTTTCTCTTGAGAAATTATTATATAATTATTTAATTGAGAATTTAACAGCAAAAAAAAAAAAGTTTTTGAAACACAGAGTCAAACGTAATTCCAGCCTCTGGCCAAATTCTAACAAATAAAAATCCCTCGGGCTGTATTATATGCAGTTGAGATGGCAGTTTTTCTTTTCTTATTTTCAAAGTAGAAAGTCTGTACTTTGTGATTTGTATCATAATTCCTTACATATTTATAGTGTCGTTTTATGTTACATAATTTTGGTATACTAATAGTTTTTTACATACCAAGCAGATTATCCCCCCCCCTTTTTGTTACTAGTAATACATTACAATTACAACTATTTTTTGGAAATAATGTTGTTAGTCAGCAATTCTTCGTTTCATTTTACAATACCCCTTGGTTTCAATAAAGACGTATTGAATTCAAGGCCTAATATTCATGAGTGATTTAGAACAAAAAATAATAATAAATTTCATAAAATCAATATCATTTCTCGAACATTAACTTACCAGACACAGAAAACCGTAATACACATTAATAACCGTAGCGTGTAAATGCATCTTTTTTTACTTTTGGAACACTTATTGTCGTGTATGCAAAATAAGGCAGTAGAACACTAATGCCGCGGTAGGTATTATTTTCGTATCAGCTCCTAAAAAATATTCGCTGCTATTGGTGAGGGGAAATGGTGCATCGATTCAATAAGACTAGAAGTTCATTGGCGAATGCTGTGATTTCGGTGTAAATCACAGAATTCGGTAACTATACACAGCACTCGCTGTGTATAGTTAGAAAGTTTAAGAATTAAGTATAATTAGAAACAAAATTAAAAATATGGTTCGATTTCTTTTTGGGTAAAATTTTTTGTTACATGTCCTTTTTGGTTAGCTGGCCACAAAGAAGGGTTTCTTTATAGGTTGTATTCTTATTATGGAACACGAGTTTGACAAACATGCTGCAAACGGTTTTTCAAAGTTATTCTATGGACATTGGGGACGGGGAACTACGTAATTTTCAGAATCTCAGTGAATTGGTGAAAAGGACGAACTGTGGTTCCAAATTTTCACGACACACCTCAGGAGAACTTTGAAGTCCAATAGAATTAACTGAAGGTGTGGTAACCTTATTTTTCTGCTTGGTTATTTTTAGAAGAACCAATATTTGTCCCTACTACGAGATTTGAACGTCGCCGTCAATGAAGAATGAGACTACGACCAGTGTTACAATGATCCCAGATACAACAGAGATTAATAATACATTGGAAGATATTTTTTACATTGATTTTAATTTTATACTTCATTTTTATGCTCTCGCATGAAGAAAATTGAGAATTCCTTACGGAATTAGGTTTGCTGATAATGAGAAAATGAGAATTTTATTCTTATGGGAAGTATGATAAGAAATTGCTTATCTTTAAATTATAAAAGAAATATTCTTTTCATTTTACTTTGGAATGAGACAGAAGGATGTTTTTCGAAAAATAATTAATACGTCATAGCAAAATAAATATAAAGGAATTCTTTCTCTCTTTATATTTTAAAAACCAGAAAACGATTTCATTTCATTTTTACCGATTAAATCTTTTCTTTTAATTTATCGCAGCTTTTATTTTTCATTCACTACAAAAAGAAACTCTTACGAACCTTTATTCCTTTAAAAATTAAGCAAAATGTACTTTTGTCTTTTTTAAGACTCTCTTGGGAGTGATCCGTTTCTGTTGAAAAGGGGAAATGATAATAGCATGAATCTTTCTTTCCATAAAAATGTAAAATACATCAAAAGTTCCCATTAAATGGTCAGAGAAATTTAAAACGAATTAAGAACCAATTGTCGATTCGAATTAACACTATTGATTATGAATTGCGTTTAGATATTATTTTCGCTTCCTTTATTATCATTAAAAGCCTTTAATGGTAGGTTTTGTAACTTCAAAATTTAATTTAAATTAAAAATGTATTTCAAAATTATTGAAAATTGTATCTTTAATGTAATTAAAATTTATGCTTTAAGTATTTGTTTTGAGCCGTCTCACATGCAATAAATTTTATAATAGTAGTTTGATAGTTGATGGAGCACATAGGCATCCCAGCCTTTAATTTTCATTCTAGAAATGAAGAAAAATAAGTTGCTTCGGCCTGTTGCTTGCCCAGAAATTTTATTATTAAGAAGATTAAAATAAAAACATTGCCTCTTAAAAATTTAAGACTAAGTAAAGAAAAACATTAAACTTTTAAACAACCAGGGAAAAAGTGGAAGAAACATTTGGAAATTAACTATTGGTTGAGAAAATTTTAGACCGGGTATATCAAATTAGGCGACTAGCCAATCAGGGAGCAGCTTCTCGCGCTGGTGAAAAACCAGAGAGGGAAAAAAAATTAAACCATTGCCTTTTACACCTGCTAGAGAGCAAGCTAGCCTATTGGTCGAGATAGCTGTTCCTAAAGGGTCTTTTAATAAATTTTACAAAACTTTTATAGTTAATATTCATTATATAATAAAGGGGAGGGGGAATAACTTTTACCGAGTCTAATTTTGCCGTAACAGAAGATTTTCTTTTACATTTTGTCAAACAATTTAACTTCTTTATTTGTTGCTATACTAGACATTATAATATCATGCGAACATGATATGCATATATATATATATATACACTGAAAATTTATGAAAGAATAATTTAAAATATTTAAAAAGACAAAAATCCAGAAAGAAATGTAAAAATGAAAGAAAAAATAAATGAAAATAAAATTCGATATAAAAACCAACGTTTTTATATGGTGGCAAAGTTTATTAGGGAAAATTATTGAAATATTAGTTAAAACTGTTAGCTATTTTTAACTTTAAAATTTACTTAAAAAGAGACATTTGTGAGAGTATTAAAAAATTCATAATACTCATAAAATCAAAACATGCATTTGAAAGTTTGTAAGTCATCATATTAAAAAAAGAATGGGAACTAGAATTCAGAAAAAATTATTGTGATAAGACATGGCGCCAAATATTGGAAACTTTCTTGCGAATGATTACTGACTAAAAGTCAGCAACCCTTACTATCTCGGAGATAGTAAAGGGGAGATAGTATCTCCCCTTTGTGAGTACAAAAGGTTTACGATACAGCATGCTGCGTGGGGAGTGCCCGGTGCTCCCAGAGGGGGAAAGAAATTTTTTCCTCAATCCTAAAAGCGCCGAGAGGAAAGAATATTTTGACTTGTTAAAATTATTGAAATATTAGTTAAAACTTGTCGCAAACGTCTAAATATTGCATTGTTAGGCGAGTACGAACGATTCCCAAAATTTCAAAGCTCTAGCTTGATGGGAAGTTGGTTAAATTAACGATCGAAAATTTGATGACACACACCAAGTGAAATTCAGAAAAACGTTGTAATATGGAACCCAGCAAGTCAAAAAGCAATATCGGGCTGAGGACCGAATAAGCGGGGTTAAACTAGTTTAATGGTAACCAACCTTCCCCCTTTGCGACTTGGTAGGCTGAATTGGAAAATCCAAATTACAAAAGAGTTCAATGATATATATATATATATATATATATATAT
>BMAW01085163.1:913802-970250 GCA_019974015.1 Nephila pilipes | reverse complement strand
ATATATATATATATATATATATATATATATATATATATATATATATGCATGCATATAAATTTATTACACAAATTGTACAACCCATTCTCCCATCTATATTTTGAAAATCATCGCTTTGATTTATAAATTTCAAAGGATTAGAAAAAATTTATTTTAAGTAAAAGAAATAATAACCATTCGACCACAATCAACTAATAATAACCACAGTTGACAAAAAATACTTATTATCAGGATAACTTCTCTCTTTTTAAGTCATTAAAATTGGATGCATACTTTTCAAACGCAATGAGACTGGCGAAAACTATTACGAATAACCTACTTCTGACAAATATTAATAAAAAAAAACATTAATTGATATATTAATCAAAAAAAGAAAAAGAAGAAGAAAATTGAAGGAGATTATTCGATCGTCTCTTTATTACATTTCATTTTAAAATCCTGTTTAATATTTGATAGCTGCATTATGTATCGTGTACTCAATTAAATAATTCATTTATGGTAATTTGTGTAGTATTTTTCAATCAAATTTTTAAAAGAAAGAAAATCGTAATTATGAAATCTTTAAAAATGAATGAAATTTGTCAAAAAATCATTAGTGTTGAATAGGATTATTGTTTTTGTTATAAATATGAAGTCTTGGGGGTTCATCAAACTTCAGGTATTATACAAATTGTCATTAAGCTTCGAAATGACCTTATAATACATCTTTGTTATATTTATAGACTGTTACACCATAACAGAGAGAAAGGGAATTACTATATATTTTGCTATATTTTTGTACATAATTTTTTTGTTTATGCGCATACTGATACAAATATTCATCTTTCAGCATCGTGCATATGATGTGGTCAAATTAAAAATCAATTTCTTTTTATCAGAAGAATAGACTTATTTGAATCAGAACTGTAAAAAGAAAAGAAACTTGAAATATTTTTAAGTTAGCAGTAAAATGTGGGTTTATCCTCTGAGACCCAAGACCATATTCTTTGAGCAATTCCCCCCCTCCCAATTTGAGATGAATCATCTAAAAAGTAATTAAAAACAGATTATACAACCGTTTTTTAAATTAAAAAATATACACTCTTTTTAACTAGTCCACTATAACGGATATTGGGTCTTAGTCTAGTAAACACATGTGTTACTGGTAAAAAATATTTAACATAATTTCATTTTTCATACATCTAAAATCGTATGTTAAATATTTTTAATTTAAAAAATATGTGAAAGTGTAATATAACTAAATTCAAACTGCTGACATATCTTCAATTGTTGCTTCCTTCTTGTCCACCATTTTTAAATGCTTGTGGAACAAGGATCCTGTCAAATAATTTCAAATTTTGTTAAATAGGGCCGTCCAATATAATAGAGGACAGGATCTTAGGATATAAAACTGTAAATTCCTTCTCTACATGTAAAATAAAAATGTCCAATAGAATGGACAATGGATCTCAAGAGGTTATGTATTAGCAAATTTAATCTGGGATTCAGTTCTTTAAATGCATTATGAGTAAGTATACTTTTCTAGTTTCACAGTAATATTCAACTCATTTCACGAGAAATAAAGTATGCGTACATTATATCAATATCATTTACTTTTGAAAGAGTACAATGTAAAGATTTTGGCATTTATGTATTCTTTTTATGAGTACTAATGCTTGTGAAATTTATTCATATATTATAATGCAGTCGTTATAATATTATGACAAGAAATTACAGCTCTACATCCTGTTTATCACAATCCAAAAACAATAAATTGTATAGAAAGTTAAATGAAGTTTAAATAAAAGAAAAGGACCGTTTGTATCGAAGTTGTGGGGAAAAAAATTAAATATTATCAGATTATTTTAAAGGTTATAAAGTTTCCTATCGGAAAATGTGAATAAATTTTAGATTTTAACTGTAAAAACAAATAAATAAAAACTGTCGTTCATGGAATTTCAAAATAAATAATTAGGTTTAATTCTTAAAAATTCAACATTAAACATTAGGCATTCTTACACCATTTTCCACATTTCTTTGAAAGGGATATATTAAATTCAACTGTAAGTATTTATCATAATTTATTACAACTTTTCCTTACTATACAGATTCATTCTCAAATAAATATTGATCCTTTTAACAAGATCTTTGTATTGAAATGTTGATGAATATATCTTCAAAATAAAATAAGTTTCGTCACTGGATTATAACAAAATACTGAAATTAAACACTTAAAAGAAAATATTTTGAGCTCGTATGTGATTTCAAAAACATCTTATTAATACTATCAATAATGAAATTTGAATATTTCTACCATAATCACTCCCACCATTAAGAAGACACGTTACCTTCTGAACAGTTTCTTAAATTAGTTTATAAAAAAAAAAAGTTTGTACTCACCCTATTTGAACACTCATCAAATGAGCATTTCCGAAAAAATATTCCAAACAGTTAATTAAAATTTCAATTTTTTTTTCAAATTGTCTCAATATCTTCAAATTACATTTCTGCAAGCAGTAAAATTTTTAAGCAATTTTTAGTAGTATTTCTCACAATTCTGTATATGGTCTTGATTATGTTAGTTTTATTTATAGTTTTTCAATTGTTTTCCATAGACACTACGGAGAACAGCAAAAAAAAAAAAAAAAAAAAAAAAAAAAAAAAAATTTAATTTTTAGGATTTTTTTTTTTTTTTTAAAAAAGTAATTGCTTGCCTAAATCGTTATTCTGTTCGTAAAATTAACAAACAATTTACACAAAATAACCAAGAAAATTTTAAACGCTTAAATTGATTGCAAAAAAGCCATATGATTTAACTATATGACCTTCAGGAAAAAAAATGAGTACAAATTTTTAAAAAATTAAAATCACTGAAATGATATAGCACACAAATTAAACACACACTTAACGAAAATTTAAATAACTCCCTTAATATCATAGTTAGAGGTAAGAAATTTTGAACAGTTATTTGTAAAAGTCATACAGTTAAAATTAGGTAAAAAAAATCTATTTTGGTCCTTTTTAGACACAAATGTGTCCCTTTAATATATTGAAAGAGTAAACTTGACAGGTATCGAATATCTTTATTTGAGCAACTGTATAAAGGGAAGGAGAAATCCTCTGATAATTTTCTGATTCTAAAAGAAGTCATTGTCATTTTATGTTATTATTATTATTATTATTTGTTTCGCATGAACGAACGGACTGACAGTCAGACGCAACGGTGAGGCGCCAAAAGACGTCGGCGCCGTGTACAATTAGATAGGAGGCCCAAGAGGCCGACCTGTCCCTGAGGGGAAAAAAAGATGAAAAAATGTGCAGTTGCTATGGCGACGGATGGCAGCCGCCATCTTGTTTCATCACCAATAATCGCGGAGGCTGCAGGAGATGCGACCACACTGTTGCCATAGTAACAAAGACACATCTCTCTTTCTCTCTCTCTCACCGCCATTTTCTAAATTCATTCCCGGTCGCTAACGATAAATGGAGGTGAATCGAATTTTGCAACTCCTGCAGACAAAATTCAGAGAAATAATTCTTCGAAATAAGAAATAAAAAAAAAAAAAAAGAATAGAGAATCTTTTCTAAGGGAGGAAAAAAAGGTAGACGAGATAGGCGTTCTTTTAAAATGGCTTCTGTGGATTTTTTTTTCTTTTAGAATAAGGTATTTCTCCACTGCCGTTATGTAACAATGAGTTTCTTTTTCAAAGTTTTTTCTTTTCTTCTTGAATGAATAACTGCGGTTAGATTTTGCATTTTTTGGTAAAAAAGGAAATCTGCATTTTATACGAAACGTTTTCTTTTAAAAATGTTCTCAACATTTTTTCCCGTCACTATTTCAGAACTGAAGTGCATATAAAAATCACCTGTTTTATTCTTCGAAGGTTTTCATATTTTTTAACTCAAGTTTTACGATCAAGAAATGCAACTCCGAACAATACTCTTTAGTTACTTTAAATATCCCTTTTCCTCATTTATTTTAAGCAATATTTCTTTGGATTTATTATTTCTTTATTCCAAATTCAGTGTCAATATTTTAATTTTTAATCCTATATTGCTTTTTTCGCGTTCTTATTACAACAATTTCTTAAGAGTAACGTTACAATTCCTATATCATATAAGATGAAATGATTTAGTTCAGTATGTTTTTGTTCTGTTTTTTAAAAAAATTCAATTTTAAATTTATTTATTGCATATTTAATAATTTAAATAATGACATTCCATTGCTTTATAAATAAAATTAATAAGTTATATAATACTCTTTCTACCAAAATTAAATTTAAATCCTTAATTTTTAATCGAATGCCTAAAAATAATTTAATATTATAGTATAAGTTACTTATCAAAATTAATGTACATTTTTTGTATTTTTATCTAATTTGTGGAAGAGATAAATTAGATTAATTCATGCATTACAGTTTTTACAAAGCTTTTCAAATTTAGCTATATTATTTTCATTTTCGTTAACTTGTGTATTTTATTAAGGTCATAATGTCTTAAACCATTAATAAATTTATGTATCAGTTGCTTTAACATAAAAATATTCATTTATAAATAATGTATTATTATGTCATTTATAAAAGTGATAACATATTGAACGTTTTCTTTAGTTATGTTTAAATTAATGTATAATTTTTTAAAAAAAATGTTTGGTGAATTGGTGATGATATATTTCCATACAAATTTCATTTAAAAATTTACAATTATTGTAATTAATTACATAATTAATTTCAGCATTATTTTGTTCGAAATAAAAGTATTTATTCGTAAAAAATATAGGAAACTACATATTACAATGGGTTTGATATTGATTTCCCATTTTACAACGTTGGAGATATTTTTATTGTTAGATTCATCTTATAGATTTGATTTCTTACAGTGTAAAATTTACTTTCTTTGTCTTTAAAACTCAGATTTGTTTTATGTTCTCGTTTACGGTGGGTTTCAACTCTAAACATTAGAAACCCGATGGAAATAATCAAAGTATAGAAAAGAGATCTTATCTTTCTTTCAAGAATAAGTATACTTTATATCCCTGATGTTGAAAATGATACTCATTACAATAATCGTATTTTATGAAATAAAAGTATTTATAGATACATACTAAAGTGATAGAGCTCATGTTTCAAATTCAAAAATTAAACAGAATAAATGTCTCAAAATCTTTTGGCACTTGATATAATAATTTTTTGTAAATATGTTACTATATTTATGTTTATATGCTTAAATGATTCTTAAATCTTATCCTTTGCTCTCCACAATGATTGTTTCCCCCCACGAAGCCGTTTTCAAATGTTAAGGGATGTTCGAAAATATGTATATGAATCAGGATACGAATATACTAATATTACAAGGTAAAAATGTTTATTACGGAATATTGAAATGGAATACATATGTAAAAAGCCCTACTTTTATGATTAAGTACCTGATATTGTTTATGTCTTAAAACTGTTTGTTTTAAAAAATTTACAGGAAGCATTATGGAAAAAAAAATTAGAACTGACATTTTAAAAATTCATAGGTAATAGAGGAACTTTTGCGTAACATTACAGAAAAAGTTTTTAAGACTACTTTCTTACCTTATCCGTGGAATTTATGTTACAATAAGTTTATTTTCAAAATACGAATGAAAACAAGATTTTCATAAATGAATTATTAGTTTATATTTTGAGTGATAGCAAGTGTATAGATATTATATAAAATGTGAATCTACATATATAGGTATTTGAACAGGGAATTTTTAAAAAAATATATTTAAGACATTAGGCATTGTATTTGTAAATGTACGCTTAAATTCTTTTCAAAGTGATTTTTATGTTAAATATTTCCTCAGAATATGTGTTTTTAAAAGGCAATTATTACGTAAAACATTTCAGATTTAATAATTTTGAAGTATGGAATTCGAATTCTGTTTATTGCTTTTGAAAAAGGAACATGTTCCGTAACGACAATTCAGTATTTCGATGAAAAAATATTTATACTATAGTGTTATACTTTTCTTAAGTATCTATCTGTTGTATGAGAGAATGAGAAACAAATTTATCAAAGAGTATTCTCGGGGGGTTCTAAGCAATCACTATCACGTTTATTTCAAATCATTCGAAAAGATATAACATTTTTAAAATTCTGAGGATAAGAGAAAGTAATTTTATTTAAGCCGAAAAATTTCATCTCTTACTGTACTTTCGTAAAAGTAGAAGTTGTGCCAAAGAAACTTTTAAAATAATCTAACAAAGTATTTCAAAATATGTAATAAGTATTTAAAAAATATAATATAATATAATATAATATAATATATATATATATGATAAATTTGTAAAAGAAATTCCTTGAATATTTATATTCAACCATCTATACGTGAAACTCAATTCATTCGAAAAGTTATAACAGTTCTGAAGTAAACAAGAGGGGAATGGTGATATTTAGATCGTAGAATTTAACTTCTTTTATTGTATTTTCGTAAAAAGTAAAAAGTTTCATCGACGTAACGTTTCAAATACTCATGCAAAATATTTCAAAACATTTAACAAATATTTTTAAGATATTTCGTTAGTGGCCAGTGAGTTTTTTTTTTCCATATTTTTTTCAAATAACAAACTTCATAAAAATATAAAAACTAATAATATCAAATTGCCCTGGAATTTTAACGTGTAATTGTCATTAAATTCGATGATTATTTAATAATAAACAACAATCTCCTCCCAATATTAATTTGATATTTGATCCTTCAAAATCCCATACAAATCATGCGTCGTATGACATACATCGCTCCTGCAAAAGGCCAATTTTAAGTTTATATACTTTTTACACCTATTGGAAAAAGGGGGTTGTATCGGAAAAATGAAGCTTTCCCGGATGAGTTTTAACATCTATAGAAGATCATTTTGGAAATAAATTAGCAAAGATATTAAATTAGCACTTAAGACTAACACAAGTTGTCACACTTTAAAGTTATTTTGTATGATTAAGCAAAAGCCTATGAATAGAGCTGGATCCACATATCCTTTCATGTACTTCTTTAAATGAAAATAAAATAAAAAAAAAAAGAAAACACGTAAGTAAACTTTTTATAAACATATTTATATCTTTTATCAAAACCTTACTTTCGATTTGATTTTTTTTTTTTTTTTGCTTAATGGTTCTTATTAAATTTTGATGCATGATTTTATCAAACAGTACATCATACCCAACCAATTGACATATAAAGTAGGACAACAAAACAATAAAAAAAGGGCAAAATGTAATATTTCCAAAAAATCCTTCTTCCGATATTTAAAGTACCATTTTTCACTCTTTATAGCGAAGTTATAAGCAACTGTCAGAATTCAAAATATATCAAATGATGCTAAAGCTAGAAAAACGAAAGTATTTGAGCTTTTCAGAAATTTTTGCATTTTTTTTTTTACTTAGACAGAATGAGAGATTTCGAATAAATTTGTTTTTGAATTCAAGTTGTATTATATGTTAGTTTTATTTTATACGCTAAGAAGATCCTTTTTCTTAAAAAAAAAAAAGATTCAGCAATATTTTATCATTTTAGACGTTTATACCCATTTTCTGCCAAAGTAAATTTACTTAAATTTTTAATGTAGATAATACAGTTAACGATAACTATCTGAGTCATAACTTTTAAAAAAATTGAATATATTTGCGGTTTTATAAATCTTTTTTTTCTTCAAGTGTATAGCATTTTTCATTACTGTACGTTATTTGTTTTACATATTGTGAATAAAAAAAATTTAATTCTATGTTACTGCTTGTGAGTTATTTGAAAAATTATAAGTATACATGACGTGTTAACCCGGTCACAGACACGCGAATATTCTTTACGCTAGTTGTCGCGTGGGACGGCATGACACCGCAACTTTTTTTACATTTCATATAATTCTCTTCTTTTTTCGAATCCCTCATATTTTCAGTTTATTTCAAAAGAATAATGATAAATAAAAGCTTAAAAATAAAATAAATAAAATTATAGATTGTATCAATAAATCTTATATATATATATATATATATATATATATATATATATATAAGATTTATCCGTATATATCCATATATTTTTATCCGTATAAGGACAATTATATTTCTTGCAGTTTTTTTCTTAGCTTATTCATGTACATTCATTCAGGTATTTCTTTTAAAATAATGATCGGAGCTGTATGAAAAACTGAGACTTTCAGTCTTTTAGTTACGGACATAATATGCATTTATTTTGTATTTCTTTCTCGATAAGTATCTTCTTAATACAGTGATACCACCCGATGAGAAATACTCACCGGATCAGACATCTCTTTTCCTAAATTGAGGTGTCCCTCCAAGAGGGTATGTACTAATAAAATATGTAATCTATTTAAAAATTCAGTTGTATCAAGCTTTAAGTAATATATATATATATATATATATATATATATATAGGAGCATAGTCACAGGTATTTATATGAATTTGAAGTAAATGAAAAATGAATATTTTTAACTGAAAAAGTATAATTATTGCTAAAATGTATGAAAGGAACACCAGAGTCCTTTGATACATTTTTGCAATAATTAAACTTTTTAAAACTGTTATAGAAATTTATTGGAAATAATCCCTTTCACGGGTTTGTTTGAAAGTCTGTGCATTGCAAGCATTTTTTCCACGTGTATAGTAAACTCATTGATGAACTTAAATAATTCACTATCATCAACAGTTATTATTATTTTTTTTGTAAATAAGGAGGGGTATTTTAAAGTATCGATACAAGTTTTTATGTCGTACTCTTCGTCTTCCTCTCTGCTTTTCTGGCTATTTTGTTAAGGTTCACATCATAAATTTCAGTTCAAATAAATGATTTTATGTCATCATTGGTACCTTTAAAAATCAAGTTTTCATCGATTTGTAATATTCTTACATTTGATCACTTCCACTGGATTTCACAAGTTTAGCCAATTTATTTTCATCAATAGTATTTTCACTGGCGGCATTCAAAACTGAAAATTCAAAGCTCATTTTCTTAAGAAACTCGCTTTCCATTAGTGTCTGTCTTGGATTGCCTAACAACTTGCTGACATTGGTTTTTTCATCCTATTGAGTACTGTTGCAAGAATAACTCGATTTTGAATTTCATGAAAGGGTTTGATTGATTTGATTGCACCATAACCTGCGTTTTCCTAACGTATTGATCCTCATTTCCCGACTGAAAAGTAGTTTTCAAGAGAGGGATTAACTTTTTTCATTTTATTGTTCCCATGTCTCAAACATATCTTTCGCTGAGCACAAACTTAATTTTAAAACCTCAAAAGATTATTTGCAAAGAGTGTTCCTATATTTATTTTTTTCTCTACCTCCCTTTTATTTTTGAAACTTTTTAATGTGTCCCTTAAATATAGTGTCCCTAATTTGGAGGTAAATACATTAAGATCCCTGTTCCTTTGAACAGGGATCAACAGAATTGTCCCTTTAATATAGGTGTACCTTATTTGTAAGTGTCCCTTATAGGAGATGCTACTGTAATTATATACGTATCAGTAGATATAATCTCCAATAATGAATATTTTTATAAAGAATATTAAGCTTTTGTAGATAGATAAGACTGGTTTTTATATAACATCGCATGAAAAACAACACGATGGCTCTCGTCAATGGAAGTCATGGTTAAATAAAAAGGGGGACACTTGAGCTGGCGCCTCCCTCTCTCTTAATTGGCACACAACACTAAGGAGACCCAGTTTCATTAAACATGTAGCAGACTCCCTTCTTCCACAAAATGGATGTTTAGTAGAATCACAACTTGAGCCAGCGAACTCACTTGAATGTCGCCGATTATGAAATTCGTGCACATGACCCCTTGATTATTGCGGCCACAAAGATGGATAAATAAATGCTAGTTCAAAAATACTGTTTTAATTTACTTAGCTTAAAAATAAAAAGACTCAACAAATATGAGCATTTAATCAACATTATTTAATATTTTTATATTTATTCTAAAAGTTTTGACAGCTGTTTAATTCTTTTTTTTAATTGAACAACAAACAACGTCCCTGTGTACTACTAAGTATCACACAGGGCTTACAGAAGTAAGTATAAAATAGTATATTACAGTAAACACAAACAACAACAAAAAAAAAAAAACATGTGACTAAACAATGTACAAACAAAAATTAAGAAGGATTATAAATATCTTCAATATATTTGATAAAAAGAACAAGATAACTTTTACTAGAAATTAAATTACTATGATTTGGAGGCCAGTTAATGTCTAATTTTTTCAAAGCTGATTTAAGAATATTTCTCAGTGAAACAAATTTTGAGCTTAGAAATAGAATGTGCTCTATGTCCTAATCACCTCCGGCAATGCAGTTGCAAATTGTATTTGAACTTAAATTCAATCTATTCGGATATTTTTTAAAGTTACCGTGACCTTTAAGAAATTGCTTAGTTTTAAAGCTAGTGAAGAAGTGACTAACTCATTTTCTGGCCGAGAGTAAGGTCCCAAGGTGATAGGTTTAAAAAGTTATTATTATAAATCAGTTGACTCAGTTTTCTCATACAATTGAAAATTCAAATGTATTTATAAAATTTCAAAGAAAGGAGAGATATGATAACCATTTAATATTTGTTATTATTTTTATAATTAATATTTTATAGTTATCGTTGCTTATGTATAGTAAATTATTTATCACTGTAATTATTTACTGTTTAAATATTATCAATAAATTAGAAGAAAAAGTGCAGTGTAGAGTTATAGCTAAGATTAAATACATAAGCTATATATTCCTAACAAGAGCAAATATATAAGCGAAACTGTATATAAATATGATCAAAAAATATTAACTTTGTAATTTTAAGTACAGAAAATCATTTTTAAAATTCCATTTGGATCTTATTTAAAAATTGTGTCTTGATTTATTAATCTCTAGCATAATGTTAGCAACTGTTATACAAATTTATTGCTCATGGATTTGACGAATATTCCTCGAACTTTTAGCGTCAGAACACTAACACATTTCAATCTGAAAAATTTGTTTGATGATATATAAATTAAAGTTTTACTTGCGTCGCAAATTTTTTTTATTCACGTTATATAATTCGCAATGTAAATTTATTAACTGTTTAATACTTGTTGGAAATACTGCAATAGCTGCATTTGATAAAACGAGCAATAGAAAATTAATTGCAGGATATTACACGCTCATATATAGCAAATTATTCGATTTTATTTAATTTTCACATTTGTAAATTATTTACCAATAATTTTTTCTTAAAAAAATACAGCTAATTAGAAGATAAACATAAAAACATCACATTATATGAATAAAAATACGGACATTTGGATTTGAAAGGTATTTTTAACGGAAGGGCCATTCTAATCTTAAAGCACGCATGGAAATTTATATTATCATACATATGAAGAATGCGGATCCTGTCCAGAATTTGTTTTGTTTAAGCTATCAAAAAGATTTTATCATATGATGGTTACAATAACAATTTGCTTACAAACAATAAGTTACCCCCCTTCCTTTCCTTTGTAAATGAACAGAAAATAATATAACCTGTGAGAAATTGGCTGTTGCTTCAATCGATAAGACCTTAATGGTTCTTTTTTATTGAAAGGAGTCAATCATATAACAAACTTTTATCTTAGGATGTATTTCAAAAGAAAGCCTCCAGTAGAAGGTTACAAATGTTAACTGAAAAGAAGTATGAAATAAATTCAAGTTGTAACTATATCGATTCATGAATTAATGACTTAATCTTATATACAAACACGACACACTTCAAATGAATCTGCATTGTAAAATAAGAATGAATGTAATAATTATGGCATAAACTCCAGTTAGCCTAAATTTCTCTTCCACCTGTCCTCTCCACTGCTTCTGAGAAGAATCTTATATATATATATATATATATCAACGCAAATTTGCGCTTAGAAATCAAACGCTTAGAAAATCAACGCAAAATTGCTTAAAAAAGTAAAATCGGCAGATTAGAATAAAATTGTATTGAAGGAAACAAAAACAATAAAATAAGTGAGAGAGAACCTCACAAACTACGCGAGAGTTAATCTATAATAAAACGAAGAGGAAAATCAAAATATTTTTGAAATTTAATCTGTGCTTTATGCGAGGGTGGTTCAAAAAGTACTCGAGTTAAGAGTAAGCAATGGGATATTAGGAACGAGCAATTCAGTGGAGTCCAAGGATTATTCCCCCCTCAAATTACTTATATATAATACCCTTCGCATCCCCCCCTCAAAATTGTAACAATTGTACAATTATAATAAAATTGTATGTATTTTGGAATTAAATATTTTCCCAGTCAATAAGACCATCTTCGCCTTCTTTGAAGCAGATTCACTCTAAGAAGCTCATTGTTTTTTATGTTAATTAGTTTCCGGTGCACCATGATAAATGCAGGTCACATTGACAATGACAACTTGACTCAAAAAAATTGTGACCACTCGACGTGGTAGCAATCAAATTTTGATTTGGAAGCAAATGGCTCCCAAATCAAAAATTAACCAATGAATCAGTGTCAAATTCGCTTCTATGCCGTTTAACAAATGGCAGCATGCAATGGTAACACCTACTCGTCATAGCAGCTTTATCTGTTGCCAAATATATAAATTTTTTGAACAATCCTCGTGTTAAGTCAGTTGAACTGATTTTAATATTAGTTTTGTGTTTTGGAATTAAATATGACAGTATATATATTTCATTGTAAGTGAACAGCAATACATTACTATATTATTTAAGAAGGGATATGAAATAATAATATAACTATAAGTTCTACTATAAAAATGAATAATTTAATTGGCAAAAAATGATATAAAGAGGGATTTGAGGGAAAATATTTGATACAGATAGTATGCATGTCAATTATTTAGCTAGTTGTTGCACCTTAATTATTAAATTTTAATTTTTGAAAAACACTTTTTTTTAAAAAAAATTTAAAAACTTTTTATAAGCTATTATAAGTGTAAATGGTTAAACATGGGAAACATTACGCTTATTTTTACCTTGTTTCAAATATTATATAATCAAATAATGCTTTCTTTGATGTAAAAGGTTATTACAAACAAACAGAAAATAGATTGACGATTTTTTTTTAATTCTTAATAAATATTGAAAAATGTTCTAAGAGAGAGAGGGAGTTAGTTGAATCGAGAGAGATTATCTTATTATTAGAAAATTCCCAGGATTTTTGTTGTTTTGTTTTATGCTTTAGTATATATGTAAACACGAGACACTAACTATTCTAAAGAGCTGAATATATATCTCACTAAAAATTACATTTAATTATATTAATTTTCTTTTTATAACTGATTCATAAAACCACCCTGGATAGAAAGATTAAATTAAAGTGGGGCTTTTTTCGAAAATTGAAATGACAGTTAAATTTCTTAGGGTGCATTATATATTTTAAACATTCAATTTCATTGCAATTGATTCTGAAAGCATTTCATGCAACTCACGTATAAAATAAATCGCATCTGTTTTTATTAAACTGAAACATTTTTGAAACATTTCATGAGAAAGATTCCCTATTTCAATCCTCTCTACATTTCCAAGATTAGCTTTATGTATTTCATGTCACTGACCAAAGAGAAAAAAAAAACCTAGAAAATCGGAATTTACACATTTGAAAGCATACTCTTTAAACAGACATCGTATAAAACTCTGTTTTATTTCACTGGATTTAACTATCCGTTTTATGGGTTGTCCTGGGACTTTTATTTATTCCTCTGCTTTATCTGCATCATTTTTACGTGTTACACTGTGGCGATAACATGTTTTTTTACGAGTCCTTCTGCGCTCGTAAAATAACTTTGATTTTGCTCGTCTAAATTTTTCTGTTTTCATAACTGGTTTTCCTTCTTTCGGAAGAGAGATTCGGTTGGAGGTTTGGAAACAGAATCCCGAGGAAGAGGAAGTTTGAGAATTGTTGGAGAAACTCTATGATATAATCAACTTTTATGGTCTATCATAAATGTAATTAAAGTTTTTGAATGGAAAAGCTTTTTGTAATTATAATAAGAATCATCATTTGTTGCAAAGATTGCTATTAAATAAAGTAGCAAACTTTTTCATAACATTTTTCATGATGTTGATTTTTTTAAAAAAAATAGATATAAAAAGTTTTTTTTTTAAAAAAAAACAAAACATGCATTTTGTAAGAGATTATAAGGAAAAAAAACTTATCTTGAAATTTCATTGGATCATCGTTCACGTGATCTTTAAGCACAAAATGAGCCTGGAAGAATTATTCTCCCAAAACAACTTTAATAATGTTGAAAATAAAATTTAAATTGAAACCTTAATTTAAAAAAATATCTCACTAGCAGTATTTAAACAAATTACACTTGCATCAAAACAGCACAAAACTTTTTGAAATAAAAGCAATTTCGAAAGGGTACATTTATTATGCGCCATAAACAAGAATACTTTTTTTTATTATTATTAACGTCGCCCTAGAAGCAACACTAGGGCTATTGGCGACGGACCTCGTAATTCTGAACCACGGTCAAGTGACGAGGACGATACCTGAGCTGGCACCCCCATCTCCTAACACCCACACCACGCCAAAGAAAGGACTTTGGGCCCCGAACAGATTAAACCCCGGCTACAAGGAGGGTCTTTGGCGGCCAAGGATCGAACCCGCGACTGAACGAAAACCGCCGGCTGCCAGTCCACGACCTTGACCAATAGGCTACCGCGGCCCATAAACAAGAATGAAAAATATGTGCATCTATATCATGTTGCTAATCAGTTTAAATTGATAATTTACGTCTTCAAATGTTTATTTTCTACTTTTTTATTTTTATATTTACGCAAATTAATTGCTTTTAAAATGTCCTTCGAGATAAACCTAAGGCAGTAAAAGCGCTTATTGAAACCATTTTCTTAATTTATTATTATAGAATCGGCGTATTAAAATGATTTTATTTATGATGCAAACTACAATCATTTCTTTCATATTTAAAATAATAACAACTTTGCACAAAAGTATTAGAATTTTAGGGATCACTAATCGGAAATAAATTAAAATTTTATTTTGAAAATATCCCAAAAATTGGCCATAAAACATAGAACATAACTAATTATAATGAAACAAAAAATGATGTGAATCGTTTTTTCTCACCATTTTGCACGAAATAACATTTAATTAGGTTCGTTAATAAGATTGAGATAAAAATGGCGATATAGCGTGAATGCAAGTAATTAAAAACAATCTGCAACGAGAAAAAAAAAAGCAGAACCATAATGATTTGGTTGGAACAGTAAGTACTAAATCGCTAGTGCCATGAGTAGAATTCTCTCCTAGTAATTCCAAATAAAGAATATCATGCTGTTAAGACTAACACACGTTTAATTGTTTGGGACTTATAGACTTTTTTTGGCTTAGAGAGATGGGTTCCAAGTTAGGTATCATCTGATCATGACTCAAATTTACTATATATATATACTGCTGTTTGTAGAAAATGCAACACCATGAAAGAATCATCAGAATCAAATGAAATTTAATGCAGAAACGACTTGTACTGATACAAATAAATGATGAAAATTTCAAAACAAAAGAAACAAATTAAGCGTCCTAAATCAGTATTTGGTGCAGCCACCATGCGCTGCAATAAGTGCTGCTATACGACGTGGCATGGAGTCAAACAGATGTTGAATATCTGCTTGAGGAAGAGAATTCCATATCGCTTGTATGCGCAACCAAAGTTCGTCTTTGGAAACTGCAGGACGCGGATCACGAGCGAGACGCCGACCAACCATATCCCACACGTGCTCAATAGGCGACATATCCGGTGAATAAGCAGGCCAAGGAAGAAGTTGCATGCGTTGTGCTGAACAGAAGTCTCGAACAGTCCGCGCAACATGTGGGCGTGCATTATCCTGCTGAAAGATAGCTCCAGGGATGCCTTGAAGGAAAGGAACGACTACGGGCTGTAGCACTTCACGGACGTACCTGTTGCTATTGAGATTACCCTCAATTCGTTTCAAATTGGATCGTCCATGATACGAAATCGCACCCCAGACCATAACTCCGGGTGTTCGACCACTATGTCGTTCAATAATACACTCAGGAAGGCAGCGTTGACCGGCATAACGTCTAACACGAACACGGCCATCATGGGTCCACAAATTGAAGCGTGATTCATCTGAAAAGACAACTTGGTGCCAATCAGCTCGCCTGTCTCTGTGCTCAAGAGCCCACTGCCGACGCAGCCGTCGATGATTCGCCGTGAGGGGAATCCTGTATAAAGGCACCCTTGCACGCAATCCACGGCGCAGCAGATGACGACGAATTGACGAAGTCGACAATTGTACACCTGTAGCAGTAGACCAACGTGCTGCCAGCTGCCTGGAGGAAGCTGTGCGATCATTCACCGCCATGCGGAGCAGGTGTCGATCATCGCGCTCTGACGTCACCTTCTGTCGTCCAGTGCCTGTTTTTCGAGTTGTTCGGTGCTCGTCGGTCCACTGCTTCCAAACTCGCATCACTGTGGAACTGTTCCGCTGCATACGAGCTGCTATTGCGCGATAGGAAAATCCTCCTTCTCGAAGGCCGATTATCCTCCCTCGTTCAAACTCCGTAAGTTGCTTGAATTTCTTATTCTTCCGTCGTGGAGGCATACTCAGGTCTCACTAAACGTTTGCCACTAACAAATAATCATAGACTTTTTTCAACGTCCCGCTACAGCACTTTATTTATACGCTTTCAGCATCAATTCAGAGGGCGCTGCGCGCGCCGCGCACGCGCGATGGCTCTGAAACTTTATTAACTTGCATAATATCCTATAATTGACATTTGCTGCGAATTTCATTTGATTCTGATGATTCCTTCATGGTGTTGCATTTTCTACAAACAGCAGTTTATATATATATATATATGTATGTAGATATTGGGTTGAAGGAGATTGTTCATCCCGAATCTATGATGGTTTGCTCTTACGCAATGGGCTGGTTGTCTAGGGGGGTAATTTCGGATTCCTTGTAATGTTGTTGATGATATTCAAGGATGAAGCTTGCAGTAGCTTTACTTGTTTATTACTAGAGATGATGAAGAACTAAAAGTATTTACACTATGCTATGAAAAGTAAGTTGACCAGTTCGGCAGATAAAGATAGATGGCTGCCTCATTTAACCCATATTGGCGATGGGCACTGGAACGCGTTCGGGCGTTTGAAGTTTACTTTCAACGCGGGTAGCGAAGGAGAAGAGAAGAGAGAGCGGAAACGAAGTGTCACTTAGTTTTGTTCTGGGATAGGTGGCACTACATGAGCTTATCACATGACTCTGATTCGTGGCGACATCTATTGAGTATCGGAGGAACTGGTTTTACAGTAGATTGAAAAAATAAAATTAATTGCTTAATAATTAGCTGGAAAATCCTACACACACACACATATATATATATATATATATATATATATATATATAAAATTGAAGTGCTAAAAATTAATAGTTCTATATCTTATCGGAAATTTACATTTTTTTTTTTTTTTAAGAAATTGTATTTTTAATAATGATGATAGATATAAGCAAATTAAAAGTATACTGTAAGGTGGGCCAGCTACTTAACAAGCGTGAGCCAGTTAGTAATAATGTTTACTTACATTTTTATAAACAAAATTTTTTAGACAACAATAAATTCATTTTGTTAAAATGTATAGATGACCTTATAACTTTTCAAACTAAATTAATCCCAGAATTGAAACAGTATTTATCATATTAACCTTCTTATTTAAATTTGATTAAAATTAATATAAATTCCAATAAAATAGATTTTTTAGATATTAAAAATTGTGCATAAAAGATTTATTAATTATAGTTTTGACAAGAAAGACTAATAAATTTTTCCATTTAATGAAGTATCTTTCTTTGATAGCATTTTAAGCTTAAATATATGTATTAAACTTAAAATGCTGTCAATAAATGCTAATTAAATATTTTCTAGAAATATTTCTTAGTATTTACTTCGGAATGTTAAAATACTTTTAAAATAATTTTTTTTTTGAAATAATAAAATACTGTCAATAAATGCTAATTAAAATGCTGTCATTAAATACTAATTCAGAAAAGGAATATTTTTTTAAAAAATAGCTTCTTTAAAAGTTGCTTGGTAATGGTACTACTGTTAAAAATTTCTCCGTAACTGCCTACAGAAATTATACAAGAATTTGCTCTTTCTATATACCAGTGAGAAAATTAATCGCCTTATTGTTTGGTTGATAGAATCAAGATTTTCTTCTCTGAAACGAAAATATTTTAAGGAAAGCAAACGAAAAATATCCCAAAAGCAATTACATATATCACAAGATGCGTTAAGCAGTCATCATTGTGAAAGGTCATTGATATTTTTTTTTTATCAAGTATTTACTATAAATAAGCACAATATTTTATAAGCGTCCTTATTAGAACTCACATCTTCATCTGACATATCCCACTTTTCACCATTTTTCAAAAGTTTCGTCTGTAGTAAATAGTTTCAAGTAATCTTAATTTGGTCTTATGGACTTTAGTCAAACCTATTCATAACCATCGATATTCTGAGAAAAGTTTCTACAACTTAAATAATATTGTAATTTTGATTCTCATTGGCATAAAAGCGTTAAAATATATTGCAAATTAATCTTATGAGGATGGTTCAAAAAATACCCATGTTGGGTATGAGAAATAGGATATTAGGAATGTGAAATACAATGGATGCCTCATTGTAATATTGGGACCATTGTTCAGTTTTCTAAGAAGTCTATGAGTATATCTTTTGCGTCCCAAAAAACCGTCGCCATAATTTTTTCCGACCGCCTAGACCATCTTCGCTTTTTTTCCAGTAGATTCCCAGGAAGTAACTTTTCGTTTTGATTCCTATTTTGGTTTCCGATGTACAATGAGAATTCCAAGTCTCACCTATGATGCAACTCGAAGTGGAAAAAAAAATCAAAATTGAACTCATGACAGCACACAATGGCAACACCAACTTGCCTGAGCAATCCCATCCGTCTTCATAAACAGGTATTTTTGAACTACATTCGTATTTTGAAAATGCAATAGGAAGAGAAAACTCAGGAATCCATTGAATAAAAGTAGTCATTTCATTTAAAGCAACTGTTCTTAAAAGATGCATTCATATTATTCAAATACATATAATTGGGAATATTATTTTTTCAAGTTAGGCTTAGTTGAATTAAAATGTCAGAAAAACATGTAGATGTGACCACTTAAGAGCATATAATTTCAAATGTAACTTCAATTGCATATAATTAGCAGAAGAATTATAAGACAACATGCCCTCGATACAGCTATTTGTAATTTTGTGTAATTTAATATTTGCATTATTTTATGTATGAACTTTCGATTTCAAAATCAATCTGTTTTAAAATGGAAAATGGGCCTTAGAAATGGGAATCAGGTAGTTTCTTGTGTTGATGTTCGTGGATAATTTTTCTTTTTTTCTAAAACTCCCTTGAGTATCTGACGCCCTCCACATCCCAAAAAAAAAATCGTAGCCATAACTTTTCAATCGATGAGACCATCTTCGTCTTCCTTAAAGCATATTCGCTGTGAGTAATAAATTGTATTGATTATTACTTGATTTCAGATGTATGATGAGGAATCCAAGTCTCATCGACGGTGAATGGCGATGACAGCGAAATTTGATTGCTGCCGCAATCAAATTTCGATTAGGCAGCAAATGGCCACCAAATCAAATTCGATCTATGAATAAGCATCCCCTTTCTTTTGTCCTCATTAAACAGATGGACGCCCACACTAATAACACTAAATTGTCTCAGCAACACCATCTATCTTCAAAAACAGATTCTCTTTTAATCACCCTCGTTTGTATCATAATTTTGTATCTTAATCAGAACTTGAGAATGAAAGATGATATAAAAACTTCGATCTTCCTTGTCATGCCAAATTATATAAATATAATAATATGGCATGTGAAAAAAAAATTCTTGTGGTTTTGAAAGAGAAAATAAATATTTTGATCTAAATAATTTTTACATTTTATGGTGTGCACAAAATCTTCAAAACTGTACAGAATCGTTGATTAAAAAACTATTGACACTTTAAAAAACGCTTATGTTTCTTTAGAAAAATAGTTTCCTTACATAAACATCTATTGGTTCATAAATCAAATAAATTTTGAAAAAATGTTCTTAATATCATTCGAAAATGTAACATCATGCTTCTCTTCATGTGCGAAAAGGATTTAGTATAACTGTAATTACTCGTAATTCAGACAGCTCAAGATGTTCTTCGATCATTTTAAAATTTAAATAATAATAAAACAGGCAGATGAAACAAAACGGGTAATTAAATCCCGAATTTTCATAAATTAGTAGTAAAACCTGGAACCACTTACTTTGTATCTTAATTATATTCCTTCATGCGTTAATGAATGAATCGTTTATCGAGTTCATACTGATAAGTAATTAATATATGCCAGGGGTAAGGGTCAATAGATTTAATGGACCTTTCTCTCTTCCTATGGAATCCTCTCGTGCGTATTTAAAGGGAAAATATGTGTGAGAAATAAATACGAAACAATACTTAAGCTCATTTCTCTTTAAATTCTTTTGTGGATATTTTTATAGTAACTTTTCCAGTTACATATAAATTATTACAGTAACTATAAAATGCGTTACATATTTATAGCTTTTATGACATTATTACATTTTATTAGCCTCATCGATCAAGAATTACTAATATCCAGTACAGAAGAAAAATTAATAAGAAAAATTTAAGAAAAATTAATAAGAAAAATTTAAGAAAAATTAATAAGAAAAATTTAAGCAATCATTATTATTTATTTTAAATCGGTAATTCGTTAATTAGACCCCAAGTAAGGATTCCATAAAATTACTATGAGCAAAAATGCAAACAAAACATTAAAGGGATTAAAAAATATTTTAAAATGCTTACAAATCAATAATTTCATAAATAAATAATATTATCAATGAAGTAAATTAGAATCATCCCTTCTCCCACTGAAAAAAAAAAAATACTTACGAGAACATTATTCTATGATTATGATTAGTATGTCAGAGGCAGGATCATTTAATTTCTACGATATTCTTTTTCAAAAGCTATACGTTTAGAAATCCTTACAACACATATCAAAATTTAAAAAATACTCAAAAACTCTTAAAACATTTGAAAATTCACCCTAAATTTTTTTCGAAAAAATATAAAAATAAAAGCAAAGAGAGGCTATTATTCAAATTTGCACATTTTTAACCTGAAACTATGGTTGATTGAATGATTAGTTTTTATGAATATCACACTTAGAAGCAATACGAGGGCTGTTAATGACGGATCTTAAGTATAAAACTATTGTTTTCTTTTTTTTTTTTTAAATTCATTTGATTCATGTCACACTAATCATTACTTAGTGATGAAATTCGTAGCACTATGATATAATCAGATATAGAGAAAAAACATGAGTTGATATATCAATAAAAATTTCTATATTTGACGCGTAAGAATTTAAGTACCTTGCTAAAGAAACCTTACATGCGAACACACTTCGTAACTTTCAACCACAATCAAATGATGAAAAAAACTTCTGATCTTGTATCTCTGTCTCTATATTATATAGCATGTCAAATACGGATTTTGAGACCCCTTTCGATGTTGTGTTTCAAATTATTTATAGCCACAGTAGCCTAGTGGTCATGGTTGTGGACTCGAACCCGGAGGTTTTGTTTTATCATGGGATCGAGCTTTGATGCCACAAAAGACCCGCCGTGTAGTCGGGGCTAATCTACGTTAAATCTGTAGAGGCTCAAAGTCCTTCCTTTGCCGTAGTGTGGAAGTTAAGAAAGGTGGTGTCTGCTCAAATGTCGTCTGCGTCACTTGATCGAGGCTCAAAATTACGAGGTCCGTCACCAATAGCCCTTGTGTTGCTTCTAGTGCGATGTTAATAAAATCAATCAATAAAATTATTTCATTCGTCAATCCTTATTGCGTATTGCTTATTAACACCACTCTTAAAAGCAACGCGAGGGCTATTGACGACGGACCTTTTCATTCAGAGCTTCTGTTAAGGAACGAGGACGACACTCGAGCTGGCACCCCACTTTCTTTAATTCCACATCATACCAGCGTGATCAGTCCTTCGACATGACAGTCAGTGGTGGCATCAGGAGTCGAACCTACAATTCCATTAAAATAATGCCGACCATGATGTCGCAAGCTTGTCCACTTAGCTACCACAGCCTCATGAGAAACATAACTATAACTTGTAACAAAATTTGGGATGTTTATCATGCTTTAATTTAAGAAAATAATTATATAGAACGAATATTTAAAATCCTAGTAATTGCATATCCGCAAAAATTATTAAGATAAAAGGCAAAAAATTAAATAAATTGTATTTAACACTGAATATGCAGCCGAAATTCATGAATTTAAGATTATGAATTATACGTATAATTAGGTTGTTCATGTCATACTCAGTTATTAACTTATTTTTACGATATAGTTCTTTATCTCGTAATCAAACATAATGCATTGTAATGTTAATCCCGTGACCGTTTCTATCGAAATCATTCCTATTTTGGAATCTTTCTTGGAGACTAATATTTCCAGATTTGATTATTGAGACGTAGCGTGACTATTAGAACGAAAGAAAAGCATGTCCACTCTAGCAATTACGTGGTTCTCTAGTCTCAGGTGTAACCGGCGAACCACTTACTTTGTATCTTAATCTATTTCCCCATTCGTTACACAGTGAACCACTTATCGAGCTCACGCTGATACATGATTAATGGGCGTGGAGGCCGGGTGTCAATCGATTGAACGGTTCTTTCTCCTTGTCTGTGGAATCCGCTCATGTGTATTTAAAAGGAAAAAATGGTAGATATAAATCCTTCACCATATTATTTTTGCTCATTGAATTCTTATTATTGAGGTTATTTTCTATCATTTTCCTATTACGCATTATTTATTTCAGTAACTCTAAAATATGTTCCACATTATTTATGACTTCTGTTATTTGGTCTTGCTTTCGTAAATTTTAATGTATAGGTCGTTTATTAACTTAATAAATGCTATCTTATCAACTTTATCGATTGTTCTCATATATATGATACATGTCAGTATTCCTTCACTGATAGAAAAAAGTACAGCTACATGACATTTTTAGCTCTTTGTAAATTTCGTTTATTGATTTTAAATGTGCATTTTTACCTTTAAATTTTTTAAGTGTATTTCACAATTCCTCTTTATTTTGTGAATATTAATGTTTTCATTCACTGTAAAATACTGTAAAAGCTACAAAATGCCGTTTCTTTTCTTTTTGTAGTTCAAAGCATTTCTCTATTCCTGTACATTAATCTACAATTGTACAAATAATTGATTACTTGAAATTTTAAAGCAAATCGGCCACTATTTGGTTTTAATGTTTTGATTCGAAAAGAAAAATTTTACTCGCGTTTAATTTTATGCAGTCTTATTTGTAGCAAAATTATTTGTCAGTTATTTTAATTGTGACCTGTAATGATTTATAAAGTCCCCGAGGTTAGTGAAGAAAAAAATTCCAATAGCCCAACGTTACGCAGTCTTTTGCAATTTTCCGTTCAATTTACTTCTCTCGTTCCGGCGAAATTTTTTAATTTTTGATACTATACAAAATAAATGAAATATATGTTCGGAACAAGATACCTTATATAGCCTTGAATCTGATATATTACATTTGTCCAATAGCCGAACTTATAATTATGAGCTTTAATTTAAATAAGTACATATTGTTCTAAAAAATGTTTCACTATTTTTTTTTTATTTTGTCTCCTTGTATTAAAATTTTTTTAAAGAAATTTTCTTACACCTCACATAGATTAATAATCATAATGAATTCAGCGAGTAAAATATTCGTGAAATTAAAAATAGTGAACAATTAAAATATTAATGAACAGTTGAGGTACTATCAGAAATTTTTCTTACTGAAATATTGTGAAGCAAAACCGGTACAAAAAAAAATAGATACATTAACCATTATTAAACTATAAATGTTGTGTGTAGAATATAACAACTTTTTTTCCGCGATGCTATATTGATTTGTACAAATTCTAAAAACTTAAGGAACATCATCTAATTCATTTAACTGAATGTATACTAATCAGAAATAGGAAAAAATTTAATTTTTTTTTCTTTATTTAAACCCTTTTGTAGAAATATATTCAACTGAAATTGTATGAAACGCGCGCTGCGATAAGAATATAGATAGATTTTGTAATTATAATTAAACATAATGAATTGCAAATAAATCGGATATCATATTCGAAATGTATTCCATCGTGAATAAAAGCATCATTTAAGTGAAAAAGAGTTTTACTGGCATAAGCAATGAATATAATCTTCATGAGTAAGTGGGATTTTTATGCATAACTTCAGCTAATTCTACAAATAAAACATGGGCGAAAATTGAGGGGGGGGGGGTATATTGTAAGCAAAATTCCTCTTTTCTCTATTAATTCTGGGACAAATTGCATTAAAATAAACAATTATTAATACTTGTATACTTTTTCATACTTATCTTTAACGCTTTTTATATACTTTTTCATTCTTGCCTTTAGTACTTTTTGACGTTTTTTTTTTATACCTATCACAACTTTTTAAACATTTCTCATACATACTTACTTATAATTAATATTTTACACTAGTATAACAGTTTTCAAATTCTAATAAAGGCAATAGATATTTGTGCGTAATGTTAAATATATTTTTATATGTTTAAAATGAATCCAGTTCAATATAAAATGTCAAAATGTACATTTCTGGGTTATAGATCAAAACACTCGTTAAAAAAAATGTTTAAATTAAATTATAAATCTAACTATGTACACAATTAGATTATAAAAAACATTTTAAGAAAAAACAGTTGATACTTTGCTAATAAAAAGTTTAAATTTCCAGTAACAATCTACGAATTTTCTTCTAACGCACAAAGAAATTATTTAATTATTTTGCTGCAGACGATTTAAAAGAGAAGAATCGGCGACTAATTCTTCATCCGAAACAAACTCTTCTACCCCTACTGATTTGCAATTGAAAATTACAATAAATAAATAAATAATGATTGCATAATCAATTAAAATAAAATAACAATATTTATTTCATAATATTAAATTTGATGTCATAACTATTACAGATTTATGATAATGCCGGAAAATGTTTATTGGATAATGGGATATCCACAATCAAGGGCAAACAAAAAAAAAACATTGCAAAAAAATGAATGAATGAAAACTAAGACAGATAGAAAATGACTTTATGATTTTAATACAAATTCATTAGCTGGGAAATCGTTTTTTCATTCAAAAGAATCAAGCTCACATTTATTAAAATTGAATTCATTAATATTCAGTTGATTTATTAAAATCTGGCTCCTTTGCTGGAATTAAGTGAAAGGGAAGAAGCATAATTAAATTTACATATTACAAATGGTCGGATATAATCGTTACAAAAGTACGTTAAACTAATCATCAAAACCCGAATTTTGAAAACATGAAAATGACAGAACCGACTTCATCTGAAAGCTGAACGATTAAGCTCCTAAAACAGTTTTATTGAATTTCCATTTTTGAAACGAAGCTCGTTAAGATCTCGGAGCATTGAATAAAATCTTCCATTTTCCTATTTTAAGACGATAAATTCTTACTGAAATTAGACGAGAGAAGAATTTTAAGACCATTTTCATCGATATTCATTTATGATTCGATACAAA
This sequence comes from Nephila pilipes, assembly GCA_019974015.1. NCBI lineage: Eukaryota > Metazoa > Arthropoda > Arachnida > Araneae > Nephilidae > Nephila > Nephila pilipes. Next base: position 944,548 of record BMAW01085163.1, on the reverse strand, counting down.
ATGTTGTTTCAACCCATTTTCTTATATTTTAATCATGAATTGTAAACCTTATAATTTTGCGGGAATATTCAAAATGGTTTTTTTAATCTTTTATTTACATTTTTTGCAGAATTTAAATTGAATTTATTTATGTATTATACACACACGTTTGTGAAAGATATATGCTTTTCGTGTTCGCTGATTATACGAAGAAAGAAATTAATGAAAATACAAATGCGGAAAACATGTAATCTGATACATCATGTTGGACATGGAATATTTTCGATTTTACTTCATTTTTAAAACGAATTAAAGTGTAAAGTATTGTAAAACGTAGTTTATTTTCTAACGTAAGTTGGAGAATATAATGGCGAAAACATTCCTTTGAGTCGTTGTGTCTTACTTGTCAAAATGCAGATCTCGAATTACGCATCAAAACATAATTTTCGTATTTCTCGTCCTTATCAAAACACGATACTTGAATTACCTTTCTCTCTGTTGTTCTTAAATTTCCATTTAATGCTTAATGTATGAATTAAAATTATTGTATGATATCTAATCACTACTCTATAAAAATATTATTTTGTTCAATGTTAATCATTTTCGAGCTGTGTCTTATATTTTTGTAAAAAAAAAAAGTACGAGATGAATAACGTATAAATAATTAAAGCAACTAAATAAACAAAAATTGAGGTTTGCATTATATGTGGTCTTTTTATAGTCGAATTGATATTTTCAACAAAAAAAAAATCTTTTTTTTCTCTCTAATTCCTAAATATTTAAATGCATTATGTAACTTTAAAATTTTGTTAAACTTTTATGTGAGCTTCATGTCTCTCTAAGGTGTAAATATAAAAGTAACAGTAATTTTTTTCAAATAATAAAGTATCATATCAAAGATGACTCTAAATTATTTAAATCGGATCATATAATTTTACCTCTCACTTTGACCAAAATCTGTAATTTTAATTACTAAAATATAATTGCATATCACCTTAATTTTTAAACATGAATATGAACGTGTTAAAAATGTTTGCTTCAGATAACTTAATATTTCGGTGCGAGCAAAGGAAATATACTATCCATCAAATCTGTGACCCTTTATTTGTGAGTAGAAATTAAAAATGATTGAATAACACAATGTTCTAGAAATCGCGATAAGAGTTATGAAAGGGGGAGAGAAGGGAACAAAACAAGATAAGAATGAACTCGATATCAAAATTGGGCAGATGATACTATTTTAAAAATTTGCATATGTTGAACGATTATGCAAGGGTTTCATAGCAAATAAATGTATTAAAATAGAGTAATACAATTTTTATTAATGTGAAAAACACAAAATATATGAAGCAAATTAATTCTATTGAAATGTAAAAACTGAATATTGTTATGATCATTTGAAAAGATATACGCGTTCGAGTTCTAATATTAAGACATCTTAAACTTGTCGCAAAAAACAAATAATTTTTTTCCATGAAGAATGAGGTTTTCTTAATATTACCTCTATCTATTCTTTTAATTGGTATTATATGATAAAAAATAATTTCAAAAGTTAAAAAGCATAAGCAAAGCTTTCATTTAACCCACGTCATCCATGCACTCAAACAAGTTGTTGAAGAAATTTTTCATTCATGAAATGAATTAAATATACTAATTATTTTAATGAAGGCGTCTGTGACTGTAAACGAATTTCTCATCAAAGTCTAGAATACTCATGGTTTGTTTTACGAAACACAATGAATTTCTTTTCTTCCCTTTTGAAACTGCAAGTACTCCGAGGGTGGTCTTAAAATGCAATTACTATTAAACTTCTCAACCCTCTTCCCCTACAAAACCAAACTTCAAAAACTTTGCTTCTCCAGGGAATCTTGCCAAAAAGCACAACGAGGCAGTAGAATGCCTTGGCATTTCGGTTTCATAAAATCACTTCACAGTTCAACAAGAAAGGTAAACAATTCGAATCAAGACTCCGACACATCCACTTCTGGAGGTTACTTTTCTACATGTGCTCCGTAAAGAACAGCTCCACTGGCAGCCAGCCAATGAAGCTGTGCTTTTCACTCTGGCCACGAGAGATAAGACAAGTTAACAAGTTTCTGATTGATAGATCTGAGAGAGCGGTGTACTCTACTTAACAACAATCGTTCTTTCAAGAGTACGTGCGCGGCGGATGGTCCACGTATGTGGCAATAACATGCAAAACAGCTGGCATTAATGTATTCATTCCACAACGTGACGAGTAATGCTCCAGTGTTGTGTCCTAGATCCATGTTTTATTTCGATGATTTTCGTCGTTTTCTTGCGGTAAAGGAGATCTCATTAACTTATTTCACTGGTCGCGAAGAACATAAAGAAATTATTCAGAGAAATACATTTCAAATTTCAGTTTTGGATGTTAATGAGCAAAACTTTCTGGAAATTAGAAAAAAAAACTTTCTTGATAATCTTACAAATATAGTTAGAATAATTTATTCTGAGATTAAGTTTATATCAATAATAAAGGAGTCTTTTGCAACTAAAAAATGATAACAGAAAATGATTACATAACATATATTCCATGGATGGGTTGATCAAGTGGAGAAATTTGTCAAATTTCTTATACTCAAACTATCCTTCAACTTTTTCACCATTTTATTCATGTAACTACGTTTATTCTTACTAATCACATTGCTTCAAGGAAATGTATAAGATAAATTAAATTATTTATAGCTAATTTAGGAAAAACTCTGTTTTTTAAGGTATGTCTCTAGGAAAGTTTTATTGAAATCATTATGTCGTTTTTAGCTCAAATAACATAAAACGTGTTATGTGCATTTTTTGATTGATGTACGAAAAAAATATCTTGAGCGCTTCTTATAGGAAATTAATTATTAGGATATTCACAATTTTTAGAAGGGAGTAAGTATGTATGCATGGTGAAAAAGACAACTTTTAAAGTTACATTTTTAGAAATAGTTTTTGTCAAAAAGTTGCATATCTACACAGCGATAATTTCAGATACTGCAGAAATAGATATTTTAAAATATTTTTTTTCGCAATTTTTATTTGCATAGCAGTACACAAAATATAAGCACTATTCAACTTTAACTAAGAAAATTTAATGAGTTTTATTATTTACTTTCTTATATTCTTCTTTTTTTTTTCAACCAAATTTCCGCACTATACTACATCAAGAGTTGGAATGATCGAATAATCGGTTTTATTAACGTCGCACTAGAAGCAACATTCGCGATGGACCTCGTAATTTTGAACCTCGGTCAAGTGGCAAGGACGACACTTGATCTTTCACCTCTCTCTCCTAACTTCCTCTTCCCGCCATTGGGTCAAATCAAGAATTGGAAATGTAGTGATATTTAACGTTCATTAACACGACATTATTTTGAATGGCAAGTAGAAGAATCAAAATTTAAATCCATGACTTACTTACCTCGAAGCTTGTAAAATATCACCAAGCAACCTCAGACGTATCAAACACGATGCATACAGCAACTTTTCAGATTATTTTGTATTGGTAATAAACGTAAAGAACATATTCATTTTTTCCCCTTTAAATCTAGAATCAGATTTGAAGTAGAGAGAGAGATAACATTCTTTCTTATTTCTGTCTCATAAAAAATATTTTATAACTTTAAATATTCCGTATTACGAAACAATTTATTTTATCAAATTATTATGTTGTCATTATTTCCTGTTAAAAAAAACTTTACTCTGTTTTTACCACAATCGAATTTTTTCCCGTCGAGTTTTCACATATAATCAGTAATTGGGAAATTGGAATTTTGATTACTTTTTTTTATTTTAATTTAGCAACAGAAAAATTACAGTACTTGCTTATATATTGTACAAAACCAAGCTTACACCAATAATTTTAGTTAAATTAAAGGCATTGATTGTGGATAAATATTTACAGGTATTAAAGTAATAAAAATATTGTTATATTTATTATAATGATAAAAAAGTACTATATATTTTTTTTTATAAATTATTCATTTAAAAACTGTAATTACTTAATATTTAAAATTTTAGATTTTCACATTATGTAAATAGATAATTTGAGTTAAAAATATTTCTTAAATTTTCGGACTATCTAAATATTCTATCTATTCTTTCAACAAAGTTGAAAGAAATTCCTTCAACGAACTTCCTTTTATCTCACACAAATTGTATTCAGGTTCTTACAAAACATTCCAAAAATATGGAAGAAGTTGAAAAAACAAATTCAGATTTTATCGTGAAATTATGTTTTGTAAGCCCGACAAATGAAACAAGATGGCAAACACTTTATTCTTTTTATTGGTTTGGGAAACTGAATCAGAAAGGGAAAAAATATTCCTGTACTCTACGTTTTTCAAAATTGTTTTCTTATAAATAAGAAGAAAAAAAACACAAAATATGTGCAAAGATCTATTTGTTTCAGTATATTTCCTACGAGAAGAAAAATGTTTCCTCGAGAAATTGCGAATGCTCGCATCTCGGTTGGAGAATTCAAATAAAACTAAGTAAAAGTGATATAACTGCTTAAATATTTTACTCGTAAATTATATTTCATGTTCTCGAAGTCAAATCTAAATTTCCCTTAAATTGAAAAATTGTGAATAATCAAAGTTTCAATTTTATCTTCAAATCAGATTTGCTCTCCTGAAAAATGAATTTCCAATATATATATATATATGTGTGTGTGTGTGTTCTCAAAGGTTAGCTGCACAAAACCGATAATAATTTACTGATTCGCTTAAAATGTTTTTATAATAAAATTTTAATTATGTTTTGAATTTTAGGCGGCTAAAAAATGCCTAATAACTGAGTCAATAATGCCTGAGAATTATTTTTGTCCCGGTTACTTAAAGCTCTACAAAAGACATCCTGGACAAGATTTGTCAGCCAAAAGAGGGGAAGCTCGATACTACTCTCGTCACAAATGTTCGACCTCTGGTGGTGCCGATATCTCTACTGAAACAGTGACAAGACCTCCTCCACGGAGTGTGAATGACTATCTCCCATAGTTGTGAAAATATATCTGGTCTGAAGTAGGAATTCAGGACTAGAATATTAAATGACAGGATAGCCTAAAGCTAATGATTACACATACCCCGATGCAAACTTGCGTCATGCGGCATTCGCTTAAAAATCACAACTATTGATTTTTTCGGAAACAGCGCATGCGTCAGTTAGACCTGCCATCTGAACCAGAAACTGCCGATAATGTCAATGGAAACGGTCCAAAACAACACTCCGAACAGTAGGGAATATATATCAACAGCAGTAAGAAATGGGGAAAAAGCCTTCTCTGAACATCATTCAGAAAACTCCATAACAGTAAAACCAGACTTTTCTTCCTGATTATTTCTAATCATGTCGATGATACTGGAGGGGGAGAATGTGGCGACTCTCTTCAACAACGCCAGGATTTAAAAGGGTCTACTGATTTACCATATAGATAATCTCTTTTCGACTCGGTTGTCAAAGACACTGCAACAGATACCCCGGACAAGATTTGCAATCTAAAGATGGGAAGTTCGATCCTGCCTCTGTCACTAAGGTCACCCAACTTCTTCTACGAGTTGAAAAACGATGTTCCATGAAGGCAAGAACACATCTGCTCTTCCAATAAAGCTTTTGATAGGCTGAAACAAAATAATGATAAAGTTATATTTGCTAGTTTGTTCTATTATATTGCATTATCTTAATTTATGCCGTGGCCGCGGTAGCATAATGGTCACGGCAGCGGACTCACGGCTGGCGGTTTTCGTCTTGATCCGCAGGTTCGAGCCTTGATGACACAAAAGACCCGCCGTGTAGCCGGGGTTAAATCTGTCGAGGCCCAAAGTCCTTCCGTTGGCGTGGTGAGGAAGTTAGGAGAGTGCCAACTCAGGTGTCGTCCTCGTCACTTGATTGAGGTTCAAAATTACGAGAGTCATCGCCAATAGCTCTCGTGTTGCTTCTAATGCGACATTAATTAAAACCAAATTAAACTTAATTTATGTGTCAGTTAGAATAAAATTAAACAGGACTCAATGCTGGATCAAATTTAACATATATTTAAAAACAATTATGAGGTAGTCACTTTTTGTTGGTGATCTAGAATTTAAAAGTAAAAAACTCGTAAGATAGATTTGTCATTGCCTCGAATTTGATTTCCTTTTACTACTTTAATAAATTTTTTTCCCATTACAAAAGTTTTCCTGCTAACTAATTTGCATTAAAGGATCGATTATGTTCCATATCAAGTCTTTTTGTTCATAATAGAACAGAATTTTTCTATGTTCGAATTTTTCGCTTAGTCTTCATCTCGATATCAATTAAAACTATTTTTATTTTCCTATTAGAAAAACAGAAACTTCTATTAATTGATATTATATCCGAGAACCTGAAAATCTGTATTATAATTTACACTGATGTCTAAAATTAAGGTCGCGAACATGTTTTTAACTACGATTCTAAATTGCTATTAGTAAAATGAATAAAACGTTTACTGTATATATTTTTGTAAAACGGCTAGCACGGTCATCCAGTTTCGAATAAATTGTGCTTATAGTTAGTTTTGTTACACAATGTGAAATATGACCATTTAAGATTCTGGGATTTTATCCTGCAGCGTCGTAAATAATGCGCGAAAACCCACAAGCTTGACTGGTTGCAGTGAGGATGAATTCTCGTAATCGTTTAGAGAATTCAATAAGATGGAGAATCGTTGGAGCCTTGAAGATAGGCGATCTCAAGCGGAAGTGGCTCTTTAGTTACAAGTGGTACCAAAAGGGGATCCAAGTTGTAGTGTCAGTTCCAAATAAATTGTACTGTCATCAGGACACCTAGTCAGGCCGACGGCACTTCCACAGGATCACTATTTTGCATTAGTGCCCGTCGACATAAGAAGAGAATGGCTACAGAGCTTTCTCGTGATCTTGCTGCTACGTCTGAAACAAAGATTTCCTGGTAAACGGTATACAGACGCTTAGCGGAGAACAACTCTTTACGCCCAGTGTTCAGTGTTGTGTCTCCCTCTGATCGTATCATATAGGAGAACACGTTTCTCGCGGAGCAGCACACACCATTATTGGACACACACGAAGTTCTTTTCTCTGATGAATCGAGATTCAGTACGCATTGATTCGTCGCGAGTTTTCATCTGGAGTGCATGTGGAGCTCGCTATCATCCCTTCAGCATAAAGGAAATCTACCTATTTGGTGTTAGAAGAATCCTGGTGCGACGGCGTCAAGTAGTATGTCACTGTCCATCTTTGATGAGAATGGCGTTACTGCACAGAGCAATAAGAATGAGATCCTCGAAGTTCATGTGAGATTTTTTCGAAGTTGTTTCAGATCCGGACTTTTTTTTTTTTATGAACGACTTTGATAATGATCACAGAGCTCACTTTGTAGATGATTTTCTAAAAGAAAATGTTATTCTTCATACGAACTGACCCTCAAAGTCTCCGCATCTCAGTCCGATAGAACATATTTGAGAGGTTTAGGAAGAGCCATATCACGACGTCACCTCCCTCCCAGGACCCTCCAGGTGTTAAAAGCCGCGCTTTTAGAAGAATGGGATTTATTGCCCCAAACATTTCTCAACGCTTTCATAAATAGTATAGCTCGCTGCGAAAATTTGTGTCGCAGTATACAATAGCTACACTCTTTAATAGACTAACCTTTCTCGAGATGTCATGTTGACTGTTATTGACTAATGGCTACTCAAAACATTTGAAGTATTTTCCTCTTAAAATGTTCGCGAACATGAATGATATTGCATACATCTTAATTGTGACGTAATAAATGATATAACATTCATCGTATTATCATGCTTCAGCGTTAATTGTTTTGCTATTTTGTGCTTTAATATTCTGACTAATTGGTTCATTGAGTATTTTCATTCTGTTTTGTCTTTCCTTTATATATCTACAAATCTCCATTTGATCTCACATTGCGTAAATTAGAAGCGTAACACTTCACGTTCATGCAATAGCATCCATAGAGTATAAATATTAAAATGTGATATCTTGAGTCCTCGAACAAAATCAAACATTGCAAGATTTGATACCTCAATTAGTTTAATAATAAATGCTCTCTCTAACTTTGAAGTTTATTAAAATTATTTCTAGCCGAAATCGAGTGAATTTAAGCTTCCATTTTGCTTTACTTACCAGAGTAAAAGTATAGTTTTAATATTGAAATGAATAGAATTTAAGAAAATTAATATATTTCCCAACAAGGCCATTATCAAGAAAATAGATATAAGAATAACATCTAATTTTACATAACTTGTGCAATAATATAATTTTAAGTAATAAATGGCTACACAAGGACGGTTCAAAAATTGCCATGGTTAGGAATGACATTATTCGCTGGAGTGTTGTTCAATGATCGCCTTTACTCTTACTAAGAAGTCCGGGATTATTACGCCATTTGCATCCCAAAAAGTCCTCGTTACAACTTTTCTAACCAATTCGGCCTTCTTCGCTTTCTATGGATCAAATTTACAGAAATTAACCAAAAGTTCTGGTAGATTTTGTCTTCTGGGTATTAGAATGAAAATAAAGTTTGATTAGTGCATCGCTGCAAGGTCAAATTTTGATTTGGAAGCAAATGGCGATCAAATCAAAATTCACCCATGAATCAGTGTGAAATTTATTTGGGCACCTTTTAATAGGTGGCAGCACTCAAAACCATGTCTTCACACAGGTACTTTTACCCCCCCCCCTCGTATATTCACTTCGTTTTTTTTTTTTTTTTTTTGTCCAAATTATTTTTCAATTTCTTTGTAACTTTCCGCTATAAAATGTTCGTAACTTTTCATTTAGCTGTTGAAAAAAAAAATATTTATTTACATGTTCACATCAGAAAAAAAAAAACAATTTGACCTCATACTTCGTGTAGGCACTCATTAATATCGCATTGTTAAATGTTTCAAGACTAAAATTTCACAAATAGGAAAAAAAAAAAAATAGTTAAACAGAATCATGTCATTTTATATTTTTTTACTTTTTCCTTTACGATCTTTTTTTCCCCAAGAACAATCTTGATTCAGTGGTTCAATGCTTTCTAAGCTCAAAAATTCATTTAAAAATTGGTTTATTAACATACCAGTGCAATCGTTAAGAAAATACATATAAAACAAAACAAAAACAAAAAAAAATTCAGTTCGCACAAAAACAACATATCTTAAGAAGTATAATTACTCGACAAAGAAATTGCCAGATTCAAAAAAAAAAAAAAAAAAAAAAAAAAAAACCATCCTTCTTTTTCTACAAAAATTGACTAGGGAGTCAGTTAATTCACTTTATTTCGAGATCACAGAGAAATCTCTGACAACGGTTTCAGGGTCTATCAATTCCTATACTTTTATTCAGAAATGCTAATAAAGATTAATGTCATCATTGAAAAAAACGGTATCAGTAAAAAACGCAGTACAGTTTTTGAAAAATTAATTACCTTATTTCTTTCGCAGAGAAGTAAATAGATTAATCACCAAACTCTTTAGAAGTAACTCATAAATAAATTAAGTAAGAAATCGATATTAACAAATAAATAGCTAAAATAAACTAAATCTTTTTCATAGTTCAGGCTGAGTGAAAAATTGCTTCAATTAAATCTCACATTCTGTTATGTAATTGCGAAACAAAAAGTTATTAAATTAGGGTGGCTATTTTTTTGAGTAAATTGATAGATCATTAATTGATAAAGGAGTAAATGTTTTTATTTTTATTGTATTTTCCGCTTTAGTAATTAATTAAAAGTCCTTCTAAAAATTAACTCTTCGAAAATGTATTACAAAATAATAATTCTGAGTCATCAAACATTCACGACTGATGCTTTCAAAAAACAGAATTTTCCATATTAAGTAGTATTTAAAATAGTCTAAACGTTATCTTTTGTTAGAAATATACAGAACAGTATCAAAAAGAAAACCTTCTTAGGTTGTAACAATTTGTATTCGTTATTAATATTAAGAGATGTAATAATAATCAACAAAATGTTTTCAATTGGTTTGTTCAGATTTAGAACAAGTTACATCAAAATGAATTAATAGCGTGGAACATTTATTTAGATGCGTCTTTTATCAAATATTATAAATCTAACATCTTTTTTTTGCCAAAAGTAGGTTTTAGTTAACTGGATCCGATTTAAACGGATTCTAGTAACTGGATTCGAATCCGGTATACGTATGACGCGTCCCCGGGATACCATAGCAATCATTATCTTTTTTCGACCCTCCTTCTTGTCAACCAACTCTCTACATTTTCTACTTTTTCAGACTTTTAGATCACAGTTACACCAAGTATCGGCGAGGGATAACCATCTGTGATCCTTGATCCGTTAAACTTCAGTTTTATTCACCGGCATACACGTTTAAGATATCTTGCCTCACAGTAGATTGATTCAATATAGTAATCATCTTAATCATGCCAACCTCTATTTCATTCGCTACACTTCTTATGCCAAAAGTAAAGGGTACCTTTACATTGCAATTCTATAATTCTATTGTTTTAGAGATAGTAGTTCTGTTAAAAAAAGTTAATGTTTAATGATTATATCCACACTAAACACTAAGTTGTTTATAAACATTTATATACTTTAAATTCTATCTGTAGTTATTCCAGATCTTTTTTTATGCTGAAAATCGTCCTATATATATACTTCTTATATATATATCTCTCCTCCTCTATATATTAGACAAAAAAAGTAAAATATTCAGAAACACAAAAATATGAATTTTTAAAAACTAACATTTTTTAAAGACAAAATTGGAAAACAATATATTGAATGTAGTAAAAGGCTTATATGTGTTATTCTAGAATTCTTAGTCTAAATATCCCCCCATTCACACGCATACACACATCCCCACTAAATTAATTCCATTTGCAAGTGTTTAGTTTTATACACAATTCTTTTGTATAATTTTACTTTATACGTAAATTTATTATTATTAACATCTTATTCTTTGATATCTAATGGTATCAGTACCATGTATAAGTCTTCGAGATTGGGTGTTTTCGACCACTTGGAGTATAGTTGACTTTGGAGTGCCGGCGGTGTATCGAACCCTTGGCCAGTATGGAATATACTTAATTTTTACAAGGTAAAAAGTGAGGGATATTTTCGTGAAATATTTACATCAGTTTGATTGATTGACTGTTTTTTCGTTGTTCTAAGAAGGAACACGAAGTTTATTGGTAATGGATCTTGTAATTTTGAACATCGGTCAAGTGGCGAGGGTAACATCTGACCTGACACCTGCCTTGCCAAACATCCACGCCGCACCTCAGAATGATTTGGAACCTTGATCAAATTTAATGTGCATTAGTCCCGTCACCCGGTGGGACTCAATTGGCTTCAGAGCTCGAAACCCAACCGAGAATCTGCTACCATGACCACTAGGTTACTGTGTCCACTTCATTAAACTGGCGCGTAAATTAATTAATTTAACTGCGTAATTAAGTTATTCCTTTTCCTCCCCTTAGAGAAGCAGATTCTATTCTTATCCCTGTTTACCAGCCTCTAACGGTGAACGTAAGACGATATAAAGAGAGCTCAAGTTATATGGCGCATCTGAACTCGTTTGTTAAAAAAGTAGCGCATGGTATGCAAAAGGTTGCCTCTCCTCTCCCTGCTCCAGAGGACAAAAACCAAACAAGAAAATTGGTGTTATTGTGTGTTTCCGTTTCCATGTGTTAAAAGGCATCAAAAGAAATGTAATACTAATTCACAGGTTAGTTTGGCTTTGATAACTATTTAATGCGAAATCGAAATTTGATTGCTGAAAAGTCGAGTTGTCACCGTCTATGAGACTTGCATTCATCATTATGTACCAGAAAACAAACAACAATCAAAACACTGGGTTTCTTTCGAAGAATTTATACTAAAGAAAGTGAAGATGATCTCATCAAGTGGAAAAACTATGGCGACGATTTTTTGGAATTCAAAGGGCTCCATTTTCAAGGACTTCGCAGAAGAGTAAAAACAATCAATGGAAAAAACAATTATTATATATTAAGCTACCCCATTCCTACACACATTTTCCACCCCTAATACTCCATTACACATTCCTAAAACGGGTACTTTTTGAACCACCCTCGCAGCTTATTAATATGTATATTACTTTTACAGGTCCATTCGTAAAATATGATAAAATCGAATTCCTTATTCTCTTCTAGAGTTCTAATCTCAAAAGAATTATTCTGGGTCTTTCTGATATCGATTTATGAGACAAAGCTCAGGCATTTCACGGCAAATTAATCTAATAATTAAGTTAAAGAACATAAAGACTGTGGCGTAGATCTCGAACATCTAAGAAGAAACTTTCTTGAATTGTGTTTATGTAAAAAATTAATTAAAGAGCAACGAGGCGTGGCAGTGTTTTAGGACATGCTATAACGAGTCAAGTAAATAATCTAATTACCATCTACAAAGTCCGAACCAACTTCTGTGATTAATTACCTCAGATTCTCAGTCGAGTTCTCGGAAAGATTTTGTATACCAAACGGATCGAAGCGTATCCTCAAACCCAGATAAACACACAATGAATTCATTAACGTTCGTGGCGTTTTTTATACCAGCATTGTGTTACTGAGGTCGAGATGTTCGACGAATTAAGTTGTTGCAATTTCTGTCGTTTGGTTGATTGGAATCAATCAACAGCCTTTCAGAAAATTAAAGGAAAAATTGCGTGTTTGACGTATAATTAAATAAAACAGAGAGAATTGGATATGATAAATACTTTTAGTGTTAATTTCGCCTACAAAATAGTCACAATCTTGTTAAATTTCTGTCTGATTTAAAATATCCCAAATGATTTATAAATAATATTGAGTTTCCTAAATTCCTTTTAAAGAATTAAATCGGACAGAATACTTAATCGAATTGAATACTAGAATATTATTAAATTATTTATAGTTTTGGATTCCGATCAAATACTTATACCATTGTTATAAACTGAATTCCATGTTATTTAAAAATTGGTAGGGTAAATCTTATCTAAGACAAAGTTTATTTCTTTAAAACTTTTTAAACATTCACAACTGATTTAAATGGAATTTCCTAGTTCATTTAAGTAAAACCGTTTGGTTTAGTAAGTTAAAAAGTTTTTATCTTTTTTGTATAGACTGTTCGAACTTTTTCGTTTTTTCTGAAAACAGAAATCAAGAACTTTAAAAAAGGAGAGACTTTACTTAACACATATGATTAAATCAGATACAAAAACAATAGTTTGAAAAAATGTTAAGTTCTTTTTATGATTATTTTTATTAAGTAAAAATCATGGTTGGAAATCTAACTTCCTAACTTTATGCAACGTTGTAGAAGATGTTTTATATTATTATTGCTAGAGAGGTTCAGACTTTTTAATTTTTTCTGAAATGCTCTTAGTTAAGAAAAAAATATAATAGTTATTATTATATGTTCTAATTTTTATATAAAAGATCTTATTTGTACTTTATACGCGTTATATCTTAAATAAATGAAAAAAAATCAAGTTTGAAAATTTTATAAGGGACCATAAAATGAATGACCGTCTTAAAATGTTTATAACCTTTGTAAATTAAAAGTGTGAAACTTTTTTCATCGAGCTACATCTTCATTCTACAAAAATTTTTAAAAAAGCAATTATTAAAAATCTTTTCTCAAACTGACATATAAAATTCTCAAAGGAGCATCACATATTTTCTTCAAAACAATAAAATAAATAAAGCATTTAAAAATGAATTCATATTTATATGCATATGTTGCATAATTACTCTTTTCTTTTTCTAGTTCATGATGCCCATTTTTGATTGATCCTCTGGGCCCGTAATGTAGTTTTCTTAAATATTGTGTTCAATCAATATTGTTCTAGATAAGCTGTGTACTTATTCTCAGAATTTTAATAATCTCTTTTATTGAAAAAGACATTGGAATACTTTCCTTTGTAAGATTTCTCAGTATTTGAATAATTCAGATTGGAATAACAATGACTATAAAAAGATTAATAGTGTTTAGATTCTTCTTTGTTCCAAAATTAGATTTATGTTTTTCCAGTGCTTTCGTGAAAGAATGAAATGAATGAGTCATTATAAAATAGATTTTTCATTACTTTTAAGACATGATTGTAAGACTTCAGTACTCAACATAACCATATCATATGAAAAAATACAATGCCTTTTTACATTGTATTCATTTTTTGAATGGGACACACACACACATATATAAACAAGTTAGAACCAAGTTTTGAGATCCTCTTCAGGGTGGTTTTTCTCCTTCCAGTAATTGCTTTGTCGACATTTATTTGACGTTATTTTAAGAAAAAATGCGCATATTGATAATGATTCTTACTTTCTTTATCGTTCCATAGATGATCTGCTTATTTTTGGTAAAATTAATAAATTCAACCCAAATATTACATTCTAGTCCCAAATTACCTTAACTTAATACAAGCTAGTTTTAATTCATACTGACTTGAATTGCTCAAATCATATTTACAGATTATTGATAATTAATTAAGTAGCAATATTTATGATAAAAGAGAGGGTCTTAAATTCCATGTAATTAAAACTCCTTTTTGGAACAGCAATTTGCTTCAATAAGACGTCACATAGGTTTCAACACTAAGTTTATTGACGAATTGCTAGTATAACGACAAATATAACAGACTCTCACTTACGTAACGCCCTAATTATATTAACTTGATCTACCAATAACAAATTAACAAACTCTTACCATTAATATCAAGTAGAGGCTGTCTTGACTTCTAACTTTCTCTAAGCAGCCAATAACTTGTAATAATTCTCGGCCCCGACTTCGATTCTGGAACAATTTCCAAACGCTAGAGCCACTCGACCACTATCGTGACTCTCAAGCTGAGATTATATATTTCCTATCTCCCTCGCTTCATTTTATTTCTACCCGCTTGTGATTTAAATATTCACGTTTAATTTTTGGTTGGGCAAAGGTTGTTTAGATAAATCAATCAATCTTAATTAAAAGTCCCCAAGGTTAGTGAAGAGAAAACCGCGAATAGCCCAACGTCACAAAGTTAACTGGATTTTATTTATATCCTTAGGACAATCATATGATGATTAGTCCACTATGTCTGTTAGAGCAAACCTCTAGCGTCTTTAACAAAATAACATCAAGTACTATTTATCTATTGACCATTATCTCCTCCAGCATTCTATTAATACACGAATCTTCAATCTATTATTGTTGCTGCAGTTTCTTCCTCGTTGTCATCCACTACTATTTCTCTTCTCTTTCCTGCTATCGTCTATCTGTTACTACTACTACTACATTACTACTTTTATCATATAATATCACTGCACTTCCTTTTATATATTAACTCTACTTTGCATAAATTAGAAGTTGAGTCGTTGAAATTAACATCTAAGAAATGTTCACAAGCGCAGTTGAAAGGAAATAGACTTTCCTATTGTTACAACCGAATCACATTCCAAATTAAACAGGAACTCGCCTGGAAAAAATATATCTGTCTGGTCAAAATGACGTGCTCTCTTCCCCTTCTTGATAATGAATTTTCGGATTCAAATTGATTCTAGACCTACTACGAGACACATTAAGTCGTCTAGGAGCATCAAATTGTGATAACCTCTTTTCAATCCCACCGATTGCACAGCATCATAACGAATCGGGTAAACAACATCTCCTACACGTAAATCAACAATATCTTACTATCAACACAATTAATGGTTAACAAACATCACAAAAAAACCCACACAAATTACATGCGATAATCGCAATTTACTCTAACTGTTGAGTAAATTTCTAAATCTTAACTATAGTAGTGGATATAATTCTTTTTATAAGGTTTCATTTAAATTAATTATGATCCTTCATATAAATCATATTATTTATCTTCATTTTTCTTATTTTAATGGCGCGTGCCAGAAAACATTTTGTGTTTTAACTTAAATATTTTTGTAAGTTTCTTTTTTTCATTCAATTTTACTAAAAGTTACTATAAAATTCTATTTGTAGACATTCATTATTTCTAAATTCATTGAGTAATATTGTATAATTAATTAATGCATTTTTCAGCTACTAAGCAATAATGAAATTAATTATCAATCTGTTCATTTTCGAGTCACAATACTTTCAAAACTCTACTATTTGTTAGCCTAAAATCTTATTTAGAATCTTTTCAAAATGATGTTTTCTTTATATTTAATACTTTAAATTTTTTTCTCCAATTTAAAATATTTTTTGCCGTTAAATCAGTCGTCTAGCAGTTTTTCTTTCCTGGCGCCAGCTCAAGTTTTTTAATTTCCATTCTTATGTTTGTTTTTCACTCTAATTTCATTTGTGTACTGTTTCACTTTCTCCAATTTATCTTCCTTTCGTATTTATTGTTGTCTGATCAAATTAATTTAAAGGTAAATTTTTACATTGTTGCATTTCTTCTTTTCCTGGCGTTTGCTTATTCTTTTTTTCATTTTTAATGATATAACCAAGCTATAAATTCTATTCCGTATAAAAACAATTTTTGTTAAAAGACTGCCTCTTTCTATTTAAACAGGGTTAAGTTCTTATTTAAGTTATTCTACAACATTTGGGCCGGACATTTACAAAAAAGTAAAAAGAAAAACTCATACAATTGAGACTAACTTCAAAAGTCCTTATAAAAACTATGCGTAAATATAATAGCTGTTTCCCTTTTTTTCCCCTTCTTATAGTTCTTCTGAAATTACTTGTAAACAGTTTTTTCTAACTGTTTTCGATAAAAAAAAATATGTACAATTATATATTGTCAGTTAAAATACTGAAGAATTAGGGCATTTTCAAACATTTCTTATATCAAAAATAAAAAATTTATAACTATAATAATTGTACCTAACTCCTATTGAAAAGTCTAAAACAGAAATTTTAATGTTTTCAAATTCTTTTTAAAGGTATTTCTGATTGAAAGAACAATAAAGTCGGCGTTGTTAAATTTTTTTACTCGTGTTAATTTTAGAATTGAATAAACATACTATCCATGCAATTTTTTTTAAAAAAAATAATTGATAAAAAAAAGCCTTTCCGGAATAGTAAAAAAACAATTGTATCACTTTATAATATTTAAAATGTAAAGCTTTGAGTTATCCCTTTTGAAAATTGAGCTTCTAAAAAAGCTCGTTTAACGGAAAACGTATTGAAAGGTAATACTTAACTTTTATTAAGTGTTATTCAGTAGAACTTAAATTCTTGTAGTAAATTTCAACAGATCGTAAAATAAATGTCTTAGAAAGTTGAGATTTAAAACACTGGGAAAATAATTGTTATACGAAATCCGATAATTTGGTTGAATTCCAGTTTCCCAGTAGTAAAATACTTTAAAAATAAATTTTATGCAAAAAGAAATGTTGAGTCAGATTTCAATAAAAATTAAAATTAAAAATTTATTTTTTAACAAAATAATAATTAACATAAGAGAGTTCAAGCAATGAACCTTTCACCTGGGTGACGGATTTGGCGACTCGGTGAGAAACTTCGCGTAAAATTTAATTCTTTAAGTAATTAGTTTTAATCAATCAATTTTATTAATTATAGTTAAAGTATCGTTTTGTCATCTAAAATAATCGTGTACAGAAAATTTAAGCTCAACTGAGTGCTTTAAAAGGTGAGAAAAAAGCTTTTAAAGTTTTGACCCAGACATAGTTACAATGTGAGTAAAAGAAAACCATAAGAAATCCGACACGTTCGGAACCATGTTTTTGAAAAACGTATAAATGAATAATTTTTTTTATGTTTAGCATCATCTGATTTAGAATGTACATAAAACATTTTAAAAGTTTTATTACAATGAAAAAATTTTAAAATGCAATTTCTTAAGCTTAAAATAAGGAAAAAAAATAGAATATTTTCAAAATAGTCTCCTTTCGTGAAAAATGTTTTTATAATATTGTTATTCAACACATGTATAGATATGACATCTGTACAGAGGCTGAACTAGGATTTTTTTAATAATTCACATCATTTGCAGAGTTATGAACCGAAATAACAACGCGTGTTTTTTTTTTAAAAAAAATCCTCCATTCTTATGCATTAAAAAGTGAGTAAATCCACTTATATACCATACATTACAAAATTCCTAGTTCAGGCTCTTAAGAATAATATGAAAAAACATTTCTGACATATTTTACCAATATATAGAAAAAACGCCTTCGAGTTATCACTTTTCAACAATTATACGGATGCTAAAAATTATATTCTTCAGAAAATTGATTTAAAGTTAAAACTTGTGCAGAAAACAAAGATATACTTACCAAATAAATTTAAAAACCTTCACTTTTAAAAGTCACACCTTCTTCCTCTTTTCTTTTGAAATTTGATTTCCTTGCGATTCTAATTTTTTTTTCCTTGCCATTTTTGCTGTTGGTAACGATTGTCTTTTGGAGTCAATAATGCGAATAATGTCGAAGTTCTTAAAGACATTAACTACATACTGCCCAGGAAGCATATCTAATGCATGAAATAGTTTTAACACTCTCTATTAACCATCATTAAAATGCATTACAAATATACATGTTCCCAGAGTAAGAGTTTCATGATCAACAAATACATCTTTCAAGATTATTCTCCACAAGCAACCATTGAAACATTCATTTGAATTCCGTGTTTTTCTGAGAAGACATTTTTTAAATAAACTTTGATCACATAAATCAGAATATGTAGATTTGATGTAAATCAACAATAGTTTTAGAGAGGCTTTTGCATTTTTCATTTACTTTTGTTCCGCAAGCAATAATACGTTGATATTTACACCAACTAAATTATCCTTTCGAGCAATGGCTATGCATTGACTGATCCACTCCTGAACAGCTCTGATAAAATGCTGCTATTACAGCACTTAGCATTCCCGGCAAATCACCAGCATTGCTTCTAATAGCAATACCGTAGTAATTTTACAATTTATTAATAAATTTGTTGGTAAGTTTTCCCTTTCCACCTAATCCTTTCTGACTCAATTTTAGTTTATGAAGGTGGGTTCCGACTATTTTCTGAATGTGCCCTATGCTCTCATATTTGTTAACGTTATTTTTTCCATAAATGTCTTTCACTCCTGAATAACCTTGTGAGTCAACGTCCCCTTAAAAGGCGAATACTTCAGCTGTCGCAAATGGCAAGACCGTTCAAATATACGAGATGAACCAACAGGTTCCAAGCTGGATGATGACCCAGAATGATTTCTTGAACAAACGTGATCACGGGATACATTCAACCTTTTGTTTCGAGCTCATATGCGACAATTCTTCGACATAACATCGATATCTACAACTTTACCCGTATGGATGGATAAAGCTGCTACACACCCATTCAATGATGTGTGACTGGACTTTGCCAAGTAACCTCACAAGATACACCACAACTTGCGTCAAATCCTCCTGCTGATGATTCATCTCTTTTATTTCAGAAGCTACAGTATTCATAGAATCCTGTGCAATAGTTGTTGCAACTTTCAACAACTTCTTTTCACAGTTCCTGTAAGCTGACTTGGATAAACATGGCAAATCTAATGCAGCACTCAACTTTTTCGAAGCATTATGGCCTTTTCCAATCAAACGCATACATAAATTAAACAAACTGAATATTGATTTCATTCATCTTTTTCCTTTTTTTAGTTGAAGAAAAATCATGAATAAAATTATAGTTTGTGCATTTCACGAGCATATTGGAAAGAAAACCAAAACTGGACTCTTCCTTGAGATCTAAGTTTGTAATAAACACAGTGGGCAATTCAGCATTTCAGTGACATCTGAAATTACTTATAGACAGTAAAATCTATTACCAAGCGTATTTATATATTTTTGAAGCTATTCTTCATTATTGTTTCCTCAGCTCCAATTTTACGTTCACTGCTAGGGCTGACTTTATCAGTTGTTTGACAAGCAGAAGGATGATTACCATGGAATTTCCTTTTCTTACTTTGTTGTTTATTTTTTGTACTACCCATGGTTTATATAAAGAATATTAATCTAAAAATCTGTTACACAATTTAAACTGTTTATTTCATACAGAAATAAAATGAAAATTTAAAGAAAAATTCAAAAGTAATTCAAATAACATAGCTCAGCAAAATAGTAAACAGAGTGTATATTGCCACTGTTTTATTTGGAAATTTTACAACTAAATGTAATGCCATATTTCTCCAAAAGAATAGTAATATATTTTAAAAGTTTTTTTAAAAAAATATAAGCAGTAAATATTCTTTAAAATATAAGAAACAAACAAATATTTTTGAGAGGACATTAACTTCCTGTTTCGAAATCGTGACTTCCAGCAATTTTTTTGGAAATCGTCTGATATTAAAATGCTTATAACTTTATTTCTATATATCGGAATAGAAGGTAGCTTTAGAAAGAGAAGATTTCAAATATTTTGATGGATAAATAAAAAAAATCGATATTTTCTCTAAAATTCGAGTTTTTAAAACAGTCGGATACCTTAAAAAATGTAGATCTTCCTGGAGGATCCAAAACTAGCATTAGCAGAGTTTTATAATTTTCTGATGGAGCACTTTAATAAAATATCTATTCTGGACCTGAATTCTAAAATGTGGGTTGTTGAGACACTCACTTTTCTGAGCAGCTATGAACTCTCGAAAAATGATGAAAAATTAAAATCTCCTGCCTTCATTTATTTTAGAACAATATCAATGCGAAAAGAATAAATAATGTCCCTCGTACAAGTTATTGGCAAGAAAAACTTTTTTAAAAAAAATTAAAATTCAATTGCCTTTCGTAAAGATTTGAACTGAGTAGAATTGGGACATAAATTGAAACTCTTTAACTTTTTCTATCATTTAACATCTTGAATGGGAACTAATTCTAAACATTTACGATTCATTTATTTTGTACGAAATTTATATCTTTTTTCATTTCAAGTACATAGATCTAATCTTAGTATCTAATTGCATTGGCCGAACTTAAAATGAAAGATTTTTTGAATGGTGGCACTTTTGAATGGTTACTTAAAACTTTTAAGATATTATAAAAGATTATTAGATAAAGAAAATTATTAGATAAAGAAAATTATTAGATAAAGAAATTATTATTAGATAAAGAAATTATTATTAGATAAAGAAAAGAGAGATTATTAGATAAAGAAAATAGATATATTAATAGATAAAGAAAAATAAATGTTATTTTATACAAATTCTAGTTTTATTCATCAAACTCAAGTTTTTTTAAAATAATTTTTATCAACTTAGAGTCAATTTCAAATTTTTGAGTGTTGAATTTAACTTTTTTTTTTCAAAGCAGTACAAGTCAAAGTCGTTTATAGAGTCGTTCTTTTCGTCGTCTGATGCTGTAATCATTAAAACCCTTTTCAAAACATTTTTTTAAAAAAAGAAGAAAAAACAAAACATAGAAATGAGTTAAAAATAAATTAGAAATTACATTAAAATTGAGCTAGAATTGGCATCTATATTTACCAAGAAATTGCATTAAAATAACAGCAAGGAATTTATTTTTTTAAATATATAATTATCTTTATTTGCATCTGTATTAAATTATTAATTTCTGTAGAATTCCTTCAGTTTTTTGTTTGAACCATTCTGTAAAAAATAAAATTCTTTGAAGAACATTTAAATAGGAAAATACATTTTCCTTTCTGTGCTTTGAAACTGAATGAAATATAAAAAAATCTCATAATGACTTTTGTTAAGCTGTTAATTTCAAGAATAATTTTTTTTAAATTGAAGTTTCAATTTTTGTTCATTTGGCTGTTCTCCATTGTTATTTATTTCAGAAATTAGCAGACTGTAATGTAAACAAAACAAACCGTTGAAAAATTTATGTTTGAAAACAGTTAATTTGATTTCAGAACAGATGAATTGGGTTTATAAAAGGTTAAAATTAGCGCCTGAAAGAAAGATAAAACATATACCTGCTGTGCTAATCTTTTAATACGTGTGAGAATTGAATGCTCAACGTAAACACATTTCTGATAGAAAATCCATCAAACAGCTCAATTAATATATTTAAGAGAGAAAGAAAAATATAAATGAGACTTTGCCTAAAAATATAAACTCTATAGACAATCCTTCGAAAGTTTTAGTAACGAACTTTTATGACTAGAAAATGCGATGATTTCTTACTTTTATTATTCTATTAGTAAAAGAGATATCAAAAGAAAAAATTACATCCATGGGTAATAAAATTCAGACTATTAAATAAAAAAACCGAATTCAATCTTTCGATAAAATTTGATTAATCTTCCACTATATCAGACTGTAGGCCCGTCTGGAAATCTATCGTTTTTTTTGTAATGAAAGTTCTATTAAGTAGTTTCATTTTTCTATAAAATGTATAAATGAAAAGTTAATAGAGTTTTATAACATGTGCATATATATGTTAGATTCTGCAATTCCTAAAGTGGTAAGTAAGAACCCCTTTTAAACTTCAAAATAGAAATCTAATCGATATTTATTTTCTTTCCCTAAGTACCAACGCAGAAAATGTAACTATGAAGTAATGGTTTCTATTTAATCAAATTGATGGTTGAGACGCAAATACAAAAATCTAAGTATTATAGTTTTTGCAGTTAGATTTATATATGTTATTAATCAATAAGCTATTTTTCAATTTTTCCCCATTTTATAAATGACTCTAATTTATGTAGCAAGAATACGTAATTGTCAAAATGAAATTCCATCGAGTCATAAGTGATTTTATTGTTTTGCAGAAGTCATTTCATTTGTTTATGTAGTGTTGAGTACTATTAAAAGAACACGAATATGAATTTTATTTTTGTTGAAATTTTGAAAATTTCTTTAATCCTCATAATCTTAAAATACATTTGGTATGTCAGCCAAATTATTTTCTTTATTCATTATAACATGTAACTTATAAGTTTTTGAATCAAATCTCCAATTTCTATTAAAAAATCGTGTTCAGCGAGCGCGCAAAATTAAGTAAATATAACAATAAAGAAATGTTCTTATTATAATTTTTAGATTTAAAAAACTCTTACATTTGTTTATCAAGTTAGACCAAATATTCTGATAAAGGTATTAAAAGATATTTTTAACGAAACGACAGAATATTTGTCGGTTAGTGTTTTCTTTTTTTTTAATAATCTGTATACCTATCAGAGAACTTAGAATTGAACATATACTTATTTTTATTACATAAATATTATTCTTGAGTTACTTGAAATATTATTTGCATGCCACATTTTGCGATTATTTTTTGTTTGTTATCTATTTTATTCCAGCAAACCTTTCTTTTCTAATAAAACTATATATATATTGATATTCATAAAGAAACGTTGATAATCAATATTAAAATCTGCCAAGGAAATTACCAAAATCACCAATTTGTATCCTATACTTTATTTTAACCCATTGTTGGTATTTTGAAAAAATTACAATGAAGAGTTATTTAATATGAATTATACATATAAAAAAAACACATGAGGATACCAAATAAATTTATTTTTTCGTGAAAACAAATCAATTCGCAAAACTTATTTAGTTTCAGAAGAAAACTTTTTTTTTATGAAAGTAAAACACATTACTAAAATTTATAAATAATACAAACACGATTTATTGCATGTTGTTCTGTGTATACTTATATATATATATATATTTATTTTGTATAGACTTCTTAACAGTTAAGAGTCTAAAATCTTAACAAATGGTTATTCAGAATAAATCCTCCGATTTCAAAATTCCATATTTTCAAATATAAACGACACAGAATGTAAGTAAGGGAAAAGTATAAAAGTTTTTTGGAAGCTTTCACGGATCTACTTCACAGTTGGATAAGTAATAGAGGACTAGATGTGTTCGATATAATTTCCTTCAGTTACACGTGTAACGTCAATTCGATATTAAAATCTTGCTAAACATGTTATAAAGTGTCAGGGATAATTGATTGTACAGCAGCAAAAATCCAAAAAGTTCAAATAAACTTTTGGATAATGGTGATACATACTTTTTATCTTTTTCAAAACCCTAAAGGAAGAAATCTCTTGGGATCATATCAGGTGACCTTGGTAGCCATGTATGTAGTATCAAGTTATCTAGTCCACTACGACTTATCCAATAGTGAAGTAGATCCGTGAAAGCTTCTAAAACAGCTTTCATGAAATAGATTCACGAAGAACGCAGAAGTGTCATCAATTGTTCACAATTCCTCAGTTATCTTTTCATTAAGCCTTCTGTGTCGTTTTTTTTTTTTTTTTTTTTTTTTTTTTGAAAATTTGGAATTTTTAAATAGGATAAGTCATTTTGAATAATCCTGTACTTAGTCTCCTTTTATACATCAATTATGTACAATTATTACGATAAGGAAGCAGATTTAGCATAAATATACTCTGAAAAATTAGAAAAATTCAAAAATTTTATTTCAATGCTTCTAAGAACTTTTTTTTTGTTGATTCAAACAGAAATTAAATAAACAGAATAAAAAATTACAATCAGAGTTACATATATTATGAATGCTCCTTTGTTATAGTTAATGGAAAGTTCCATTTTTATATACTATTTTTTTGATAAATGTATGTGTTATTGTCTTAAAAATTGGAATATTAAGAGTAGTTTTTAATTTTAAATTGATTTAATAAATTCCAATATTGCTATACATATATTTATTATTAGATTTTTAAAATTATATATTTGTATTTAAAAATATTTCATAATGTGGTATAAATATAAAATTTTCAAACATTAAAAAATGCTGCCTTAATAGTGAAAATTATCTATATTTGAAACCAACAAATCTTGAATTGTGTATTGATTTGTTGTTAGACCTTGAAATATCTGCTCTGATTTGATATATTTATTAGTAATTTATACTTTTTCTGAAAAGTTATTGCCGATAGTTCCTTTGAAAAAGAGCGGGTGTGATGAACGTTAATTCTTCCCAAAGTAACCTTTGAAAAATCACCCGTATATATATATATATGTATATTTGTGTGTAGTAATGTAAATGTAAATAATGTTGTAATAATAATATAAATAACAAATAAATAATGTTAAGAAATCATTAAGTTGCTGATAGTATAATATTACGAAATATCAAAGATATATATATTAAACTTGTAAGTAATTAAAAATTAAAGCACATGACTAGTCTTTTAAAAAAAAGTTACACCAAAGTATAATATATCAAAGCCTAACGAAAACTTTCAAAGCCTATCTAATAAAAAAAAAGAATGCAAAATTGAATTCAAAAATGGAGACAAGTAGTACTATGCTGTCTCAGACGTAAGAACGAGAAAAATGTAGTTCATATTAGCACTGCTGATCGAAACCATCACATTTCAGAGAATGAAAATATAAGAAAATGATATAAAACCAAAATAATCAGAAATACCAAATCAAAACAAAATTTCAACCAGAGAAAAAACAAACAAAAGAAACAAATTCAACCATGCGCAAAACAACTAACGAATACATTCAAAATGAAGCATGCTAATTTCTACACATTATTAAATAACTCTAAATAAAAAAAAATAAGTTAAGAAACTGTTACCACTTATCAAACACAAATGATAAGCTTAAGCCAATCTTCCAATACATCTCGATATATTAATTTCCAGCAAAACTTTTACCGTCAAACACATTTGTTTGATTGGTTTTATAAAAAAGAACAATTATTACTTAATTAAATTTACTTATCCAACGAATTTTAAAAACAGTTTTGAAAAAATGTTTTATATCAAGAATAATTATAAATAATTTTTTTAAATTTTCTCAGAAATAAATAAATATTCTTAAAATTAATTAAAGTTCAAAATTAGAGCAAAGAAAAAGATTAAAAATAAGTTGGCAACTGGTGACAAAATTCTTAATTAAAATTAATTTTTTAAAAAGATTTTAAAAAAAGATTTAATTATAAAAATATATAAAATATCTGAGCTATTCCTATAATTATTAAGTAAATTATATATGCAAAATACAAAAGGCATATATATATATATATTATAATTTTCAGTATTGTTTGTATAAATATTCAATTACCTATTTACTTTTATTAATCTCTAAATTACATTTAAATAGGATAAAAAGATAAGTTAGGTTTTATCTTCAGGAGGCTTATTATGATTCAATACAATTAGATCATCTAAATATCTATGTTTAAGATATTTAATATAGTTTTCTCTAAGCATAATATTAAATAAAGATTTAAACTTATCATAAAAAATAAATTCATTAATATTATAATTTTTATAAATAAGTAATAATACCTGTACAAGATCATCTACTTCTATCGAATTAAAGGGGTCATCAAAATCATAAATATAAGTAACAAATAAATATTTTTCTTTTATGTTCTTAATGATATCTAAACTATTTTAATGATGGCAGTTTTTTTAAGTTTATGAACAGTTTCTTGTAAGAGTTTTTAATGATAATTTACCTTCTTTTATAATGTAAGAATTATATCCATTAGCAACAACTCTAAATTTAAAGTGTTCTTTTTAAAACTTTGAAGTAATTAATATCTTATATGAAATTTAATTTTATTTATTCCAAATACTATTTTTATATATAGCAGTAAGTTTATTATACATTTCTCAGTCACTGAAATTATTTTCTAAATAATAGTTATTGATTTCTATATGTGTATTAATACTTAAATTACAATGATTTTTTCAAACAATTCCATATAATTACTCGAAACCTTATCAACTTTATAAATAATAAAGTCTTTTAGTAAATCTGTAATTTATTTTTTAATATAATGCATTTTAATCCCGTCTTTAGTCTTATAATTTGTATCAAACTAATTTTATAAATGTAATACTTATATTCAGTGAATGCTACAACATGTAATCTATACTTAATAGTTAAATGAATACTAAAATTATTAACCTCAACAAAAATCCTTTTCTTAATGAAATTGTTACGATTAGAGATCATTATCCTGAAACCCCTGTAGCCATATTCATTATATCTTTCAAGACTTAATCCTTTACTATACCCAAATATCCAGTAATGATATGTTCTTTATTAAGAAAATCTTTATAATCTGTACAATTATATTTTAGTTCATTCTTCATATCCTTTATGTTATAATGATAAAATATTAATCCGTCCATTTTTTTGCTACATTAATAAGCATTTTTAATTATAATATTTTTAATTGGAAGAAATTTCTTATGTTTTTCAAATACATAAATAAAATTAATCCTATTAAAAGAATATTTCATAAGATTTAAAGTGCAATATTCAATACTACTGTATTCTTTATTGTTATTTTTGATATTATTTTTATTTATATGGTAGTTATATATATATAATAGTATATTTAATGTTATGTAAATATTGGCAATCCATTTTGTTATCATTAGATAGGAAGCCTTCTAGAATGCTTATTTTATTTTTCTTTAAACTAAAAATAAATTGATAAAATATAAATTACTTTATTTTAATATTTTTAATATTATAATTATCTTCAGGTAATCGTTATTTAAGTCACAAATCCTTTTTATAATTTATACTTTATTCGAGCTATTTCTTTTTCTATCCAAGACTATTTATTTTTATTTTTGACTTCATTATTTTTAACTATTATCATAATTTTTGTAAAAAAAATTCTTTATATACCTGTTTTATGACAAGTAAAATATTTTTACACATAAGGGTAAATAGTATTGTAAAAACCTATAAAATGGGTTTCCCACCATATTTTTTAGTTTTTAGTTCTATTTATACTATAGAAATTGCAACATTTTCAAATTTATGTAAATAGAAATTACTGACCCCAATTATATAGTTATTTTTTAAAATTATTATTGTTTTTTGCATCAAATCTATATGTAATATATATATAATGTTTATAATATTCAAAGTCTTTTTGTCTTACATATTCAGCATTATATATATATATATATATATATATATATATATATATATATATATATTCAAATTTTTAAACAAAAGGGCAAAACAAATATTTCTAAGAGAATTATAGTTACAATATGCTCAGCATTTCCTATAAAGCTTATAATTTAAGAAAATATTGGAGAGAAATAATGTAAGAGAAAATGCATGAACATTGATGTTATTAAAGAAAAAATATGCATCTTAAACAACAAATTTGAAAATGCTATCATTGTTAAAAGAATTAAATACTTTCTTTTTGGTATAAAGAAAATAGAAATTAAAATTTTAGGGGATTTCGTTATTTAAGTAAATAAAATAGGTAGTACTTGTCTACATATAGTTGAAGATTTATTATTATTTGGTTCACAAATATAAAACTGCTGATTTCAATAACGTTAATCAAAAAAATAATATTGTATTATTTGAATTATGAATCTATGCATTGATAATACAAACTTTAACAATATTCTTAATAAGCATAAGAACTTACTTCCTATTAATAATATTAATATTAAAAATTTTCTACGTTTAGTAAAAATATAAGATGTTTGATATATGACTATAATGTAATAAAGATTTACCGAGTGATAATGAATAATATCAATTTGTGATGACAAGCAATATAAACAATGTTATGGATAAAAATCTTCAAGAAATTATGAATTAAAAGATACGGGATCCATAATTATAATTTCTAACAATAATAATTATATTAAAGAAAAAATTAATGAAGAATTGTTAATTTTTAACCGATTTAGCTATGAAATATAATTTACCTACTGAAACTGTCAAAAAAATAAATTTTATAAAAATGAAAATATTAAATATTTGAATTTTTAATATGAATGATAACAAAAACACTTACCTTAGCAATGCCATCTGTCGGCAAAAATGTACTTATTGAACCCCCTTTTCAGTCTTTCTACACGAATATGTACATTTTATGTTCCACTTATTGATAAATTCAAGTCATTTGAAGTTGAAAAAATTTATAGAATTTTATATTTGAACACGTGGGGAATACTAAGGTAATTTTGTACAATTGAATCTGTGTTTGTTTTATTTGTACATATTTATTTCAGAATTAAGGTTGTTCCGTATGTAATAAAGCTCATAAGTCTTTAAAAGCAAAGCATATACATAAGATCAAAACATGTAATGTGTCACGCAAATATGCAACTTTGTTCAAATAATATAAATTGTATTTATCATAAAATGTATCACCACGCCGATTTGGTAACGAATGAATAATCAATTATTACTGCAATGCTCCGTAAGCATCTCGTTGTCGTATTTGACCCCTGTGGAATTTCAGATAACGGGTTATTTAACATTTCTTTTTCATTAGAAAGATGCCTTTTGATAAAGTAAACGGAAACTAGTGGTATTGCAATTTCGCAAGCTTTCATTCGAACATGTTCCACGCTTACATTATTGGTATTTTGGAACAATAGCTGATGCTTATTGTTGTATCGGAGATCTCTTACAGCAAAATTCATTATTGTAAAGTGAAAATAATTTTCTTTCTTCATGATAGAATCTCTTTTAATTGCTCTGATTGCTCTCAGTTCGCATTCAGATAATTAACGAAAGAAATTTATTTTGCGCTTAGTTAAATCTCTTTCGCTGATTATAATAACAAATGCAAATATTTGGAAAACGTTTATCTCATGCAAAAATACTATTCAAATGTAAGAATATTATATTTAGTTAAAATATTTTTTGAACTATAACCGAGAGGCAACAGATTTCTTAAATATAATTTTACAATTCACAATTTGAGAATATTTTACCTCGTAACCATTTTAAAATATTACATTTTACTTTTCAATAAAATACTTCTAAAACTGAATCTTTTTTCATATAAAGCTATCTAACATTTCCAATCTTCTACATTTTTTTTATTTAGTAAGTAAATAGATGTGGGTCATGCAAATTATATGCAGATTAAAAGCACAATCATCTTCACTTCATTTCATTTGAACATATAGTTATTATTTTTGTTCTTTACATAAATAGATATAGAAAAAAAGCATCTTGTTTCCCTCCATAACAAAAAGATCAATCATGTTGATGCAACTCCATTTGTAAATCGATGCTTTAATTTGTTTTCGTGTTATTTTTGTTGTAATAGCGAGATAAATTATTGTTAAGTTATTATTTGTTATGAGAGCAGCTATTTAGAATAAACTGTTATGCCACTGTTACTATTTTTTGGTTTTTTCACAAATGTATGGAAAGTGGATCACATTCTTTTAAAAGGCGAGAAAATTAACCTTACTCTAAAAATGATGCGAAATAAAAAGAACTGATATTTCAGAAACAAATTTTAGAAAAAATATCAATTTTTAATTATTCTAATGTCAATCATTCGACATGCTTTTTTTTTTTTTTTTTTTTTTTTTTTTTGCTTTATGAAATGAAAACTTCATCAAATCGGGTTAATTTAAATCAGTTTTTAAAATGACTATTAGTATCGTTAAATTATTTAAGGGAAAATTCAAGAAAAAATGCATGTCAGATATCCAAATAAGAGAAAAAGCTTATTCAAAATATAAATTTTATTTGCTGCATGAGCCGAAATATGAGACGACACCAAATTGTTTTTATAAAGATAGAAAAAAAATAATGAATTTAATGCGATCCATTCATTTTACATAAAAGAATTCAAAGATAATATAATTTAGTCAGATAAGCACTTGTTTAAAATAATTAATAGCTAATAATTTAATATCAGGCTATATTCACGAAAATAAAATTAAGTAACGTAAAACAAATTAGGTAATATTAGGAAAGAACCAAGAAGAGTTGTCACATTCCATTACCTTCACCTCGAATTAAGCGCGATTTAATATTTTAACAGGGAATTATTCGTCAAAAAGGGAATAAAAGTATATGATAAAATCTCTATATAAATTTATATATATATATATATATATATATATATATATATATATATATA